>ML376997.1:0-22734 GCA_005239525.1 Nicotiana knightiana
ATATATATATATATATATATATATATATATATATATATCTGGTTTAAATTTTGTGTTTAAGAAAACTGCTCAAATCCTAATTTGTACTTCTTATAAGGGATAATAATGAAGCTTATTATACTGTCATCATTATTCTAAGTACATAAAAGATGGGAGATTGTTCAACTCTTTTTCCTTTTCGTTTCTCGAACGTAAAAACTTTTTTTTTTAGTTCATGTAATTTTGAAATAAATGATTAAAAAGTTGTTAATTAGTACTATTTAAACTTGAGCAGGTTCTATTGTTAATATACATTGGAATGAAATAAATAATGCATAAAATTTTATAAGTGGATTGCTAGTTGTCGACACCCCGCCGAGATAAGAGAATGAGAACTATAGATCTTCATATTTTTCAAGCGAACGTGCATTGTATTATGTATTACTTCTCAGAAAAGAGAGAGATTTTGGAGATTGAAAAATTAGCAAATACGACTTCAGTCTTTCAATCATATTATGAATAGTGTTAGAATTATCAATCATAATATATTTGCTTACGATTTTTATATTTGCATTTACTCCACTAAGTAATTTTTTCTTACTGAAAACACATGTACATGAGCTGTTGCATTCTTTACGTACATCGACAAATGAGTATATTGGTCAAAATTTGGATTGAATTTAATAACTGCGATAGGTGTGGTCGAGAATTAGGCTGACCATGGCTCAATGGCGAAGAGTCATCTCAAGGAGGATTAAACCCGAGGTCGAGTAAAGAACATGTGGAAATAACGAAAGAATAGGTTTAGAATATAGCGAAGGAATATCCCATTGGATATTCCTTCGGTCGTACTTTTTAGGATTTCTTAGGAATATCCCCTATAAATAGGAAGAGAAAAAGAACAAAAGGGGATCTTCACTTTCTGAAAAGAGCACAATTGTAAAGGTTGACTAAAAGAATACATACAAAACTTGACTTATCCACTGATTCAATTGACCTAGATTTTTCTTTTCGTTCACAAGATCCAAGGGTCTCGTATTCATCTTCATTTTTATTATCCCATGTTGTTGTCAGGAAGGAGAATCATCCAAGTCACTTAATATTTGGGTGATAAATTCTTTCTTATTACATTTATTGTCATTATCTGCATTTATCCCACGCATTCTTTATCGCATTCATTGACAATCATTGGACACTGTTGATCAACATTTAATATATTCGGATGCGGTCCTAAAATTGTTAACACATTAAATCTTCAGATCTAGTAGTTATTATCTTTAACTAGGATTCACCCTATGTTTTCTCATTAATTCGTTTTAAGAAAAGTTAATACATCTTTTGGTAAAACAATTTGGCGCCGTTTGTGGGGAATTTCTAGTTAAAATTTTAGTTTCTTCTAGATTTAAAAAGAAAAACACACACAACAACCATCTTTTTCTCGTTTGCAAAAAAACTAACAATGGCAGGAAAAAGAGAAGAGAGACTGAAAGCTGTAGTGGATGTCACTGCCAGCCTCATGAACACCATCAACGAGGTTTACAAAGAAGACGAGGAGAATGTGACGCCGAGCGTTATACTCAGGCGAAGTGACTCACCTCCCCCTCATGGGAGTGTATTCGCTTCACGCGAAGGGGCGCTTGAAGGGGCGCTTCCGCGTCCACAACTGAAGAAGTTCCACCAGGTGTGAAAAAACTACTTGAAGCTTGGCTGACAAGCACTCTAAACAACATCCTCGACAAACCCATTCAAGGGGAAAGTCGAAGCGCAGCACGAGCGGACGCCACAACATCCGTCAACGAGAAAATCGCTCCTCTTCCAACAGGTAACACTCACACTACTGTTGATGTAGGTAACGATGCACTTGCAGCCATTCTGAAGAAAATGGAAGAAATGGAAAACGAGAACAAAGTGCTCCGCGACCAGATGAGGGAGCACCAGGAAAGGGTTGATAAGATACCGGGCACCCCGAAACTCCTACCAAAACGGGACGTCGGCCGATTCGTCGAGCAGCCATATAACAAGGAGGCAGCCGCACATGCCATACCTAAGACCTTCAAAATGCCACCATATTTGAATATATATGACGGTACAACAGACCCCGAAGATCACATCATTTATTACGTCACAACAGTAAAAGGCAACGACCTCCCAAAGGAGAAGGTACCATCAGTGTTGCTGAAGAAGTTTGGCGAAACCCTGACAGGGGGAGACTTAACATGGTCGTCACAATTACCTGCACGGTCAATAACAACGTTCCAGGAAATGGTCGACAAGTTTGTCATCTCCTACGCGGGGGCTAAGAAGGCGGAGGCCAGGGTGAACGACATATTTGCCGTTAGATCGTCTGGCGAGGGACTCAAGGACTTCTTCGCCCGATTCAACAGAGTTTGAATGAGCTTGACAAATGTATTAGAAGGGATGGAAGTGGCATCCTTCCAAAATGGATTGAACAAGAATGGGTCGAGGGCGACCAGAAAACTGTTGAACAGACTCATGAAGTATCCTCCTACCACTTGGAAGAAATTCACAACGCCTATTGCGCAGAGGTGAAAACATACGAGGACGACCTCAATGTTCCAACTCAACGGCTAACAGCAGTTCAAACGGAGTCGAGGAAAGATCGATGTAATGACTGCCGAAAAGACCTTTCAGGTCCACGCCTCAACCGAGACAGGCACCAACTATATGTTAGGACGGATATCCCACCATCTCCTCGACGTAAAGAAGGGTCGTCCAGGTTGCATACAGGGACTCAATGAAACGAAAGAGGTATGCCTCCACTTTTATTTGCTCACAAATTTTGTGTTTCCCCTTCAGAAATAGTGTACGCACTAGAGAAGCTCGGCCCAAAAGTAAATTGGCCACAAAACATGAAGTCTGACCCAAGTACCAGAAAGTCAAACGCCCTCTGTGAGTTCCACCAGGAGCGAGGTCACAAAACCGAAGATTGCATAGCCCTGCAGCAAGAAGTGGTGGACATGCTTCACCAAGGACAATAAAGGAGCTTATAAGTGACCGAGGACGAGCCAACTTCGACCGCGGACGAGAACAACACCAAGGACCTCCAAAACCACCCTCCCCCACCTGCACCATCCAAATGATCATCGGCGGAGGCGACGAAGCAGCAATCAACCACGTGAAGTTCACCACCACACATAAATTGAAGCGGTCGATCACCCATGAACGGTATGATGACCTCGAAGACAGTATCATCTTCGATAAGTCAGATACCCATGGTTTGAACTTTCCTCACTTCGACTCACTTGTCATTACTTTACGTATTTCTGATACTGATGTAAAAAAAATAATGGTAGATGACGGGAGCAGCGCATGTATTATTCACCCTCGAGTTATCGCACAAATGAGACTCGAGGAAAAAATAGTACCACGCTGCACAACACTAACGGGTTTTAACAATGCAATTGAGTGAACCTCAGGAGAGATAACGCTACCCGTTCTGGCCGGGTCCGTCACCCTAGAAACAACGTTTCTAGGTCATGAACTAGGACACAACTTAAGACGCCATCATAGGGCGACCCTGGATACACACCATGAGGGCCATCCCGTCCAGCTTATATCAAGTAATCAAGTTCCCTACTCCGTGGGGGATATTCAGCATCTGAGGTGAACAACGCACAACCCAAGAATGTTATTGCATCGCCCAAGACTGTACATATACTCAACAGTTAAAGGGAACAGGATCGAAAGCATAACAATTACCTAAGTCTAGGCCCGAACTCGACAAGCAGAAAAACATCATCAAGGACCCTGATGTCGTAGAAGCCACAGGGTCAACGATAGAAGACCTCGATCCCGTCCAAATAGAAAACAACGACCGCAGCAAAAAGGCTTACATCGGCCATAAACTCTCAGAACTAGGTAAATTTCATAAATTTTTAACGGACAACGTCGATCTATTTATTTTCTCCCATGCAGATGTGCCAGTATCCCGAAAGACATTGCACACACAAGTTGAATGTAGATCCATTCTACCCACCGGTACGACAAATAAGAAGAAAATTCAACGTCACAATCAACGAGGTTGTCCGTGATGAGGTGGAAAAATTACTCACCAACGGCTCCATTAGAGAGTTGAAATACCCTCAATGGGTCGCCACCGTGGTCATGGTAAAGAAGAAAAATGGGAAGTGGCGCATGTGCATGGATTTCACGGACCTAGACAAAGCATGTCGAAAGGACTCTTTTCCATTACCTCACATTGATCAACTCATTGACGCAACAGCAGGGCACGAGGTATTAAGCTTCTTGGGCGCCTACTCAGGTTACAACCAATTACTCATGGAGGAGGAAGACCACTTTCATAACTCATAAGGGGACATACTGCTATAGAGTCATGTCATTCGGGTTGAAGAACGCAGGGGCGACCTGTCAAAGGCTGGTCACCAAAATGTTCAAGGACCAACTCAGCAAAAAAATGAAAGTTTACACAGACGATATGTTGGTCAAATAAAAAAGGAAAGAAGACCACATCGACCATCTGAAGGAAGCCTTCGACATAGTAAGGCGGTACGACATGAAGTTGAATCCCGAAAAGTGTGCCTTCTCCATAACCTCGGGAAAGTTCCTTGGCTTTTTAGTATCGCAACGAGGCATCGAGTTCAACCCCGACCAGACCAAAGCTATCGAGGGAATACCTGAAGTATTGACCAGCAAGAAACAGGTGCAAAAACTTACCGGCCGTATAGCTTCCCTGTCGAGGTTCATCTCACGATCCTCTGACAGATGCCATAAGTTTTTCAACGTGCTCAAAAAGGACAACGGACTCCAGTGGAATTTAGAATGCATCGATGCCTTAAGGGATCTAAAGACATATTTGTCCTCGCCCCCACTACTCGTCAAATCAGAACCCGGTGAACGTCTCCTGATATACTTGGTCGTATCAGAGGTCGTAGTACGTGCAGTGTTGGTCCTTGAAAACAAAGGTACGCAACCTCCAATTTATTACATTAGCAAAACCCTGGTCGATATTGAAACGAGGTACCCCCACCTCGAAAAGTTGGCTCTGGCATTGGTCATAGCTTCACGAAAGATTAGACCCTATTTTCAATGTCACCCTATATCGCTGGTCACGACTTTCCCCTAAGAAGCATCCTACATAAACCCGAGTTGTCGGGGAGACTGGCCAAATGGGCCATAGAGTTGAGCGAGCAGGATATAATATATCAGCCGCGAATAGCGATAAAGTCGCAGGTACTCACCGATTTTAGTGCCAAAATAATACCTGAAGTCGAGCAGGAAACTTCTCGTACCTCTCCCATCTTACCCGACCTATGGGTCGTATGCACCGACGGCACTTCCCACGCATCAGGATCTTGACTGGGACTCGTACTCGAGGTTCCAACAGGCGAAGTCATCTTCCAGTCCATACGGTGTCCCGATATGACTAACAATCAGGCCGAGTACGAGGCGTAATTGCAGGATTAAAGCTAGCCTCAAATATGGAGCACGACGAGTCGTCCTCCGATGCGACTCACAACTCGTCGTCAACCAAGTCACAGAGACTTTCCAAATCAAAGAGCAGAGGCTACAAAAGTACCAGGCAGAAATTCATAAATTACTGCCAGAATTCGACGAATGCCAACTCGATCATACACCTCAAGCTCAAAACATTGAGGCAGACGGCCTCGCCAAACTAGCGGCAACAACTAAAAGCATAAATGGAAAAGAAAACGTGGTCACCCTTATCCACTCGTCAATAGACCAACTTGAGGTACACTCTGTAAACTTAACTTGAGACTGGCGCAACCGTATTATTACATATTTTCAGGAGGCAATACTCCCATCAGACAAAAGAAGCCAAAAATCTCTGGATGCAACCGGCCAGATACAGCATTATCAACCACGACCTATACAAAATAACGTTTGATGGTCCCTTCGCGAAGTGCCTAGGACCGAACCAAACGAGATGCGTCCTTGAGGAAGTACATGAAGGCCACTGCAGTGCCCATACTGGCAACTGAGCCCTCGTTAGATGCCTCATACGAGCAGGCTATTATTGGCCCACCATTAAGAAAGAAGTCGCCGACTTCGTCAAAAAGTGCGAGCAATGCCAGAAATATGCTCTTATGATACACCAAGCGGGCGAGCACCTCTACTCAGTCACATCGCCATGGCCATTCATCAATTGGGGAATGGACATCGTTGGACCACTTCCAGCAGGACGAGGTAATGTGTGTTTCCTTTTGGTTTTAACTGACTACTTTTCCAAATGGGTAGAAACAGGTGCATCCGTAAAAATACTCGAACAGGAAGTCATCACATTCATATGGAAGAACATCATATGCCTCTTTGGCATGCTCAAAGAAATTAGTTGTGATAATAGTTCGCAGTTCACCGAGAAAACCACCGTTGAATTCTTCGAAAAATGGCACATCAAGCGAATACTCTCCATGCCATATCACCCTGCAGGCAACGGCCAAGCCGAATCCTCCAACAAAATGATACTAAAAATCATGAAGAAGAAACTCGAAGACGCCAAGGGACTATGACAAGAACTACTGCCAGAAGTGTTATGGGCATACCACACCACGTCAAAAACAAGAACAGGAGAAACGCCATATTCACTAGTCTATGGGACTGACACAGTGATACCATTCAAGGTCGGGGAACCAAGTTTGAGATACTCCAATGAGAGCAGACCAAGCAACAACGAGAATAGAAAGCAAGACCTCGACGAAATAGAGGAGCGGAGAGACATGGCTTACATAAGAATGATAGGCCAAAAACAACAAGCAGAACAGTATTACAACAAAAAGGCCAAAGTCAGACTACTCAAATTCGGGGACTATGTACTCAAAGCCAAAACACAGGCGAGCAAACACCCAAGAGAAGTCAAACTAGGAACCAATTGGGATGGACCATACAAAATCACAGCAGCAGCAAAAAAAGGATCTTTCCAGCTAGAAACAATGGAGGGAAAGCTACTACCAAACAATTGGAACGTCGCCCACCTCAAATACTTCAACTTCTGAGAACGGACTCCCTCCAAGTCGTACTCTTTTCCCCCTCACCCGAGTTTTATCCCAACTGGGTTTTACCGAGAAGGTTTTTAATGAGGCGACGAAAGGGACGTGTCGAAGTCCAAGTATATGATTCATCGCTCCGCCTATCGACTACTACTCCAGGCCAAACAATGAAGGGACTAGGCAGACTGGAACTTCTCAAATGTATGTATGGAACAAATAGAAACCTGTAATATTCTCCAATGGATGAATAAACAAAGCAGCATGCAGCATTTTTTCACAACTCCGCCAAATCATTCTACATTCTACATTCGACTTCGCTCGAATTACTTTACATTCGACCTCGCTCGAATTAACTTTACATTTGACCTCGCTCGAATTACTTCACAATCGACCTCGTTTGAGCTGACTTATGTTTGACCTCAAGTCGGTCTGCGTTCGACCCCGCCATAATCAACATTACATGCAAACGGCCAAAAAATAGGGACTTCCCCACATAGAAAACGAAATAAGAGAACGGGAATCCAAAAACACATAGCAAAAAGGTAATTGTTCCATTTCAATTGTTTGATTACAGTACTTATTACAAAGGTCTCAAGGATGCCCTCACCAAAATATCAAAGCAAAAACAAAAAGTAAGTACAAAGTCTTCACGCCGCGTCATCCCCATCAGCATACTCTTCATCATACCAAGGATCAGAGGCAAACCCATCCATGGTGTCATCATAATTGTCCCCACCGGGAAGACCAGGCTCGTAACCACAAGATTCACGAGCTACCCGTTCCTTGACACGAACTCATTCGAGCTCCTCCTCGAAAACCTTCCTAGCAGCCTTCAAAGACTTGTACACGTCAACTTGAGCCTTAGCGTGAACCCACATCTCGTACAACTCCCGTGATACACTTGGATGGACAGAAGTATGAGAAGTAGGCGGTTGGGCAAGCTATCGTTCTTTCTCGGCCTTCAAGATGACGACCTGCTCATTTAGCCCAGATAACTCCCCTTCCAAATTCTCGATCCGATCCTCCAACCTCGCCACCTTAAACACCGATGTCTCCTCCTCGCTAGCCCGCTTGGACCTACAAATGCGCAGGGCCCCCTCCAAAGCTACTGCCTCTGCCACGGCGGCCATTCTGGTCCTGTCCACTAGATTCAGCTCGGCGACCTTAGTGCTCAATTTTGCTCTCAAGTCGGCAACCCTGGCCTCACTTTGTTCAAACTTGACCTTTAAGGACGCCAATTGCGCCTGGAGATCTTCATTCTCGACAATCACCCCTTTACTCAATTCGAGTTCTTCCTCCTTAGACCTCATCGTCTCCTCCAACACGCTGCATCGGCCAATGGCTCTTATGATCTCCTCATCTTTCTCCTTCAATTCTTTGTCCTTCCGCTCGATCTCATCGCACAACACTTGGAATTGGCCATCCTCACCAACACTCTTGACTATCTTCCAATACTTGGTACAGTATTCTCTATACTTAGACTCCATCCTCCTATAGAGAGTAACCATTTCCTCCTCTCGCTGGTCGCGCTCGATCTCCAAGATGAGAGTCTGACGTGCAAATGAAGGCAAGTCAGTCGGAATAAAACAACTCTTATGAAACATAGACTTAGAAGAAAAGAAGAAAAAACTCACCTGCAAGGCCATGCCCGATATGCCTAAAGATAGGTATGTATTATTCAGCGTCAGCAACGTCCTGTTTTAAGCCACCGCACACAAAGGAGCAAAGGACGAGGCCGCCTGCTCTGAGTCGACCAGGAGGTTATAATTCATGGGAATGATTATGTGCCGATTAGGACCCTCTATCCTTATCTCCACATGAGTAGCCCTATCCATAAAATTCCGTACCTCCTCAGGGTCGATGTCTGATCCGGAATCGACGTCACCTGCAGGAGCATCACCTTCTCTTCCAATAGCTGATGATGAGCCACCTTCAATAGGCCACATAAGCCCTCCGCTACCACGAACCCCCTTAACTGTAGAGGATCTTCTCTCTATTGCGGCACTCGTCGTAAGAGCGGGATCCAAGGCTGGTGAAGGCCCCGATTCCGCCTCCAAATCCATGGATCTCTCCGACTAATCAGTGACAACGGCCTTCCTAATCTGCATCCTCCGTATTTTCCTCGGTGATAAGAAGAAATCTCATCTGGAATGGCAACGACTTGAGGGTGGAGTCTCTTATTAGCGGAGCTTGAGCTTGACCTCGTACAGACTCAACCAGAACAAATTGTATCACGGCCGAGGTCACCGCCTGGCAAAAGAGCGCTAGAGCCTTCGCCTTCTTGGAAACTCGCCGACCTAGCACCAAAGGAAGGTTACGTCAAAGGACGATAGAAAACGGTGGTAAGTCAAAAAATACTAAGACACTGAAGGGACGAAGTCTTGGGTCCAAAGCTCTTATGGAAGGACGCCCAATCGCGTATTCCCACGGTGTGGGGTAACACGCGAGCCACCCAATATTTGATATCCATGACAAGAGAGGGATAATGCCTTATAGCTGAAAACATGGAAACCATGAGTAGGTCGAAGAGCGAAAGAAAAAAAGGAAGAAAAAAAAGAAAATAATAAACGTACGACGAGATTAGTTCCACTGCTCAGGAAACCCGGTCGGGTCCGACACTAGATGCTCAGTCTTGATGAAGCATTATTTGTGCCAGAACCGCCGATTCGCCTTATCATCCATCCAGGTCACCAACCATTTGGTTCCACAATGTCGTAGGTGTATTAGGGTGCCTCTATAAAAACTGGGCGAGAACAGATACAACAGGTGGCGGATAGTGACAGCCGGCCAACTCCGCATACTTCACCAACATTAGAAAAACCTTATATAAATAAGGGAAGAACTGTGTCGGGCAGACTTTGTAAAAATGACAGAACTCATCTGCTAACCAGGGGAGAGGAAGATAATAACCCATTAGAAATGGGTATACATAAAAGGCAAATATCCTGGCCGATGAACATGTACCATATCGCCTCCTGCCGCAATAATATCGACGTGGGAAGGAATGCGATATTTAGACCGGAGGTCAGCTATTTCATCCGGCCCCGTCTCGGAAAGATCAGGAGCAGGATCAAGAGAAGGCTACTTGGGGAAGTCATTACTGACCGAAGGATTCTTAGGAACCACTTCCTCTACGGTGGGGAATCTATCTTCCTCCTCAACCAGGGATTCCTGATCGCCGCAAGAAATGGCCACCGATAAAGGAGTGGCATCGGAAACTCCATCGTGATTATAAGTAGAAGTTGACATATCCACATAGTGAAGTGTGTACAACGGAGTAAGAGAGAGTATCAACTGGGAAACAAACCAAAAACTGAAAGTGAAGAAGCTGCAAGAAATCGGAAGTAGAGATCGGAGAAGAAGATCAGAGAAGGAATGTATGCTTACAAAGAGAGAAGTCGTGAAAGTTTTGAAAGTGAAGCCCCTCCCTCTATTTATAGGATTGGGTGGCATCAGAATCGAGGCAACGATCCATCAATGGCACCAAAATCGAAGCGATAACAGCACAAGCTCTGCATTGGGAAGACGCGTAATGATAACACGCGTGGCCATGACGCCATCCTACGTCAGCCACACCAATCACGGCCCCATTGACAACCGCTTGTTCGACCTCAGCCAATTCGATCCAGCCATCAAGATCAAATTTCTTTTGTACGGTTATAGGCAGAGTTTATTCATCAAGGACGTTCAAGACCACGACCTCAACAAGCGGAAGGACTAACTGTATTGGTCAAAATTTGGATTGAACTTAATAACTGCGATGGGCGTGGTCAAGGATTAGGCTGACCACGGCCCAATGGTGAAGAGTCATCTCAAGGAGGATTAAAGTCGAGGTCGAGTAAAGAACATGTGGAAATAACAGAAGAATAGGTTTGGAATATAGCGAAGGAATATTCCATTGGATATTCCTTCGGTCATACTTTTTAGGGTTTCTTAGGAATATCTCCTATAAATAGGAAGAGATAAAGAACAAAATGGGATCTTCACTTTCTGAAAAGAGTACAATTGTAAAGGTTGACTAAACAAATACATACAAAGCTTGTCTTATCCACTGATTCGATTGTTCTAGATATTTATTTTCGTTCACAAGATCCAAGGGTCTCGTATTCATCTTCATTTTTATTATCTCATGTTGTTGTCAGAAAGGAGAATCATCCAAGTCACTTAATATTTGGGTGATAAATTCCTCCTTATTACATTTATTGCCATTATCTGCATTCATCCCACACATTCTTTATCGCATTCATTGACAATCATTGAACACTATTGATCAACATTTAATATATTCGGACACGGTCCTACAATTGTTAACACATTAAATCTTCATATCTAGTAGTTATTATCTCTAACTAGAATTCACCCTCTGTTTTTTCATTAATTCGTTTTAAGAAAAGGTTAATACATCTTTTGGTAAAACAATGTGGATATTATATCAAAGCAGATTCTAATTATAAATACTAGTCACAGTATGAACATTCATTTCTTATTTAAAAGATACTTTTAGAGTGAGCTGATGATATAAAATTATTACTTTATGAAATCTAATGGTGACTTATTGTGATTTCTCCTTTTCTCTACTAAGACTCATATTTATGGTAGGATTGTTTATGTCACGACCCAAAAATCACAGGTCATGATGGCACCTAACTTGATCCTCCAGGTAAGCCAATTAATAAAAGAAACACCCAAATAAACTTATCGAAAATTAAATTAGGATTTATCGGAACTTTAACAAATTTATCCAAGATCTGGTAGTATGACCCATGAGCTTCTAAGGCTTAGAATATACAAAGCTAGTATGAATAAATACATCTTCTGTTTGAAAACTACATGAACAGATTAATAAGGTCTAAAACTACCAAGGACAAGTGGAAGCTTCTATACAGAATACATGAACATCTTCAGGGTCAGCCCCCAACTTCTTTAGCAGCTCCGCTCCAATAGTCTGCACAGAGTGTGCAGAAGGGTAGTATCAGTACAACCGACCACATGTACTGGTAAGTATCTTGACTAACCCCGTCGAAGTAGTGACGAGATTTTTAGTTAAACAATACTTATTAATAAACACTATAAAGTAAACTAGCAATAGGACTAAAAGACAGAATAATAGAATAAAGTACACAATGTGACAGTAACAGAAAATAAAAGAGTATCATAAAGAATCACAACTTAACAGTTTCCAACATCTCAACCGGCCCTTTCCTTAGAACGAAAACCCATGAACCACAACAATCACCTTATATACTTTCATAGTGTGATAAAGTACTCAAGACATCAAGTCTAACGACATGGCAACACCCTTCGTGCATTTATCTCATCCTCACCATATGTGCGTAAAACAGTACCAACAAAATGATAGAAATACCGATAATAGAAATGACAAGGAAGGGGTTATGATCTCAATTAACCACGATTAGGAAAAAGGGGTTATGATCTAAATTAACTAGAATGATGGAGGCCTAAGTACAAATATAACAAACAAGAAGGAAACACATGATCTTCACAAGTTAACAAGTAAGGACATGAATGACTAGCATGGTGGAAAGCTTACACTAAGGTGCAACGGAATAGACACACGTGAGTATAATTATAAAAGCAGGAATTAGGCATGACATATGCCATTTAAGAAAGTAAAAGACATGGACAACATAACAACGAGTGAGATAGTGGTCAAGTACGGGACAATAAACAAATATCACACAAAATATATAATGGTGACGATGACAACTCAAGGTAAAGGCGGAAACGTATACACGTAAAACAGATATCACATCATAATTCATGTCCCTCATCCTCACCTGCACGGAAACACCCTTCGTTCCATGACCTCACAATATTAAAGGCATAACCATATAAATGAAATGGCACGGCATCACCCTTCGTGCTTTACGCTCTTTCCTCACATGATAATGTATATGAAATGGCACGGCATCACCCTTCGTGATTTACACTCTTCCTCACATGATAATGTATATGAACAATGACATGGCATCATCCTTCATTCTTTACACTCTTCCTCACATAATAATGAATATAAACAATGGCAGAGCATCACCCTTCGTGCTTTACGCTCTATCCTCACATGATAATGTATATGAAATGGCACGGCATCACCCTTCGTGCTTTACACTCTTCCTCACATGATAATGTATATGAAATGGCACGGCATCACCCTTCGTGCTTTACACTCTTCCTCACATGATAATGTATATGAACAATGGCACGACATCACCCTTCGTGCTTTACACTCTTTCTCACATAATAGTGAATATAAACAATGGCACGACATCACCCTTCGTGCTTTACACTCTTTCTCACATAATAATGAATATAAATAATGGCACGTCATCACTCTTCGTGATTAACAATATTTCTCACATAATAATGAATATAAACAATGGCACGACATCATCCTCCGTGCTTTACACTCTTCTTCACCAAGCATATAAATTTCAACAAAATAGCCAGGTAGGAAGTGTATTGGTAAAAAAGAGTTTCACACGTAAGCCAGCTTTTGACAACTCAGCCAGTCACGTGGACACAGGAAAATGCGACAGCTGGATATGATTCTTTGAAGAGGTACGGAAAAAAGAGGCACGATTCTGTAAACCCTCGAGATCATCAGCCAAAGGAAATCCAACCTGGTCAAAACAGGGAGGAGGCACGGCCAGAATGAATCTAGACAAAACTACGAGCATATTCAAAGACCCACAATTGATTACTCGAACGTTATGTAACCGTACCCCAATTACCGTTATCCTTTGTAACGTCTCATTAATGTCAGAATTAGTCATTAATGAGCAACCATAGCAAGAGTCGTACGTTATAGGACTCTCCTATATAAGGGAAGGGAATACAGGTTGTAAAGGCATCTTATTCTCGAATATAATTGACTTCACTTTTCTATATTTCTGCAATATTGTATGTTATTCATTTTTATCCATTTCCTTGATTATCAGTAACTCGTATTCATGTTAAAATAAGCTTTAGTCAAAGGTCTAATTCTTTGGTTAAACAGGAAGAATAAATAGCATCGAGGAGAGTGTCAAACGAATATTCCAAACAAATTCTCAATCACTACTTTTCAAACCAACAATAATTCAATGAATGCTCAATGCTATGTAATTCAAGTACTTCCACAATTCCCACGATTTATCAACAACACAAGCATGAAATTTAGCACCTCAAAATATCTACCATAGCAACATATAAATGACTGTGCATAGAGTGTACGAATTTGATACATCTATGTATTCTAAGAATTTCCATCAAATTGATCAACTTATATTAGGCTAAGTCTTGATTACTAACATCTTATACTACGTTCTTAATATTGGTAAAACAAGTAAGGCATGAATCAAGGGAGTTACGAAAATTCTACAAAACACAATCATAGCACAAACTATCCCCGAGCATGATTAACCCCGGCACATACATATATGCTCGTCCCCTTATATATGTATCACCCCCGCATGTGGCGAACAGTGACAAATAGGAGGAAAAACTCACTCAACATAGCTAGGTAAAACACTTACCTCGATTCGGCTAACTCAACACTCAACTTAGTCTTTTCCTCTATCAATTCGCTTCCGTTCGACTCAATCTAGCCCATGACGACTCCAGAGAATGAAGAATCGGCTCACAACCTAAGTGATTTGACCATCTCTCATGATCTGCTACATCATCCCTGTGTGTAAGGAACATGTAACGAGCTCCACCTAACATTTTAAGATTATTTGCCAATCTTTCTGTGTACCTTGGACTGTCAACAAGATTATTTCCTTCAGCACGAATAATCAAATAAGAAGCAGCTCCAAACGACTTTACATGAATCTCAGTCGCGACACTGACCTCCACCCGAAAAATTACTGACGACCTCGACGGAACCACGATTATTCCCGGAAACCTCAAACTACAACCTCAAACGACATCAACGTCCCAATCTCGATACAACTCGGCAGAAACAGTTTTCAGCAATTTCGACGACTATTGCCGGTTTTCTATTCGTTCGACGTCGGTGATGCGAATTCGGTGAAACAGTGACGGTAGAGGGGGAAGAAAGGACAGAAACAACTGCTAGGTGCAACAGCGACAGTCATTGCCATAGCCGGTCATCACCTCCAACAGCGGCAGCCGTGGAAAGGGCGAGAGTTGGCTGGTTTCTGGCAGCGACAGCGACAACGAAGAAGGTTGAAAAAACTCCGGTGCATGGTTGGTATGGTGTTTTAAAGGAGGGATTAACATGGTTTAAAGGTGTATTTTTTTCCATCTCCAATTAGAATATGAAAGTTTGTATTTATGTCCAATTAGTAGACGAACTTTATATTTCCCTAAAGACCAAAACATATTTAGTTTTTATAGAATTGATGGTCAAGAGTAGAACGTTGAAGTAGAAAGCGGAGAATTTTCATAACTTAAAGTTGGAAGGAACCTTCAATTTTATTGTAAATTAAATTGGGAGGACAAAAATAATTTTCACCCATATATTAAATATTTAGTTAAAAGGTGGTAATTTCTTACATAGAATAATGATTAAACTTGGTAAAGGACAAAGAAAGATATATTTCTCTCCGACCGCAACTCTGTAAGAACATTAATATTATCACTAAATTTTCTTCTTGTCTTTGTTTTTGCCGAGGAAAAAATAAACCTTTGACTAATCAAACTCTTTGAGATTAATCCCTTTAATTTTCATAGAGTATAATAAGATAATCAAATATATAAGGCCGATTATTTTAAACAATTTAATGGTCTAGAAAGAACGAAATATTTTGATAAAAATCTGGAAGGATGTACTAAATCATTATTATTTTTAATAAAAAAAAAGAGGAGAAAATCTAGGGATAGAAAATAAATAGTAATTAAAACAGTTTTGTTTCGTTTTTTTGTTTTTTCTTTTTTTAGCATATAAGTCTCCCGAGTCAATATCCGGACTGCGCACGCAAATAGAGGATGGCTAGAACGAGGCTCTAAAGGCTTCGTAACACAGAGTTTGGTTCTAAATCACCAAGCGAAGTGCAGATACTCACAACGATTAGTCGGGTTGTTACATCCTCCACCATTTAAACACACGTTCATCCTCAAACGTGCCAGGAATCTTCCCAAGGCTATTAAATCACGATGCAACCTCACTAAGCACAAGCCCGGGGGTAATCCCACATCACCCTGATCTACATAAGCCCTCCAAATCATCATAACTAGAGATCCTTATTCGACCTTGAGCCTTAAACCTTAGAACTCAATCTCTAACTTAGAATTCATTACAAGACCCGAATCCCACATCTACATACTGTACAAGTCTGGGTAAGATGTATCAAATCATGACCATAACCCAAGATGTAATCACATGATATACCCCATCACTTCGACACTCACAGTAGGAACTGATGACCACCATTACTGCCCAAAAACAAATCCGGTGCCGGTAGCAAACCTCATACAGATTAGAACCTCGTTCAAAACCCTCATACCCTACCGATGATAAAATAAACACGCATAACTGCTTAACCACCCTTCGGATCAATAAACCAAGATCTCACTCGCCCGACCAGGGCCATTGTCCATATCCTCAGTTATTCTTCCAACCCTTCCTCATTCCAATATGATAGCATGAATCTCAGATTTAGGAACCTCATCTCAGCCAACACAAGCACCCACACCGACCAGTTCCAACAACAATCCTACGGAGCCACACACAACCCGGTTTAGTACACTAACAAGTAATAATTTAGACATGACGGTTTACAGTAAGAAAGCTAAATAAGAAGACTACCAAATAAGCTAAACAGGCAGGGAATTTTTTTTTTTTTTTTGCACTTTACTCTGAACCATTTCTAACAAGGTGAAAGAAAAATACACAACATAGGAATAAGGAATTACATTTCATCATTGTACCGTTGCAGTGTGCAACCTGATCCCATCATATCAATCCATATAGAGTACCCTTCGAACGATAATAATCGGGCTCACTGATCACATATGCGTCAATATCAAGCACAATCGAGTGCACAAAAATATAACTGTGGTGAAATTATTAGGGACAAATAATACTGAGAAAGACAAGCACAACTATGGTGCAATGAGCAAATCAACATCACAAAGGCCATCTCACCCATAATGCCATGAGTCCTAAATTAAATCAAAATATGCGTGTGAAGAATCATGTAACCATTACAGCCCATCATAGCATAGGAGAGAAACATATGACATAAACCGAGGCGCGAATAACATCCATTCTGCCCGATAATATACATATGGGAACAACTGCGCCAGAGCAAGCAAATCCAATCTCATACAGTATACACATTCTCATTAGGCTAAAAATAATTTTCACTCAAATTTCGATCGCCCTCAAACATGTAATAAACCTTCCAAATCTTCCAATCCTCTACAGTTCTTCCCAACTCGCAGTCAAGGAATAGTCTGCCACCAAAAACATTCAGCCTCTGAGCCTCACTTATACCAGCATTTTCATACCCAGTTTCAATACCGCTTCCCAAATAACTGACACATAACTCATACGACATCATCCTTCGGAAATGAACCCATAAATCAAAACACAATGTATCTGCCGACAGGCGCTCCGGTGAAAACGCATAGTGCCAGCAAGACCTTAAACACCGGAAATCGCCCGTACCATAAATGAAATGGCACGGCATCACCCTTCGTGCTTTACGCTCTTTCCTCACATGATAATGTATATGAAATGACACGGCATCACCCTTCGTGATTTACACTCTTCCTCACATGATAATGTATATGAACAATGGCACGACATCACCCTTCGTGTTTTACACTCTTCCTCACATAATAATGAATATAAACAATGGCACGGCATCACCCTTCGTACTTTGCACTCTTCCTCACATAATAATGAATATAAACAATGGCACGACATCACCCTTCGTGCTTTACACTCTTCCTCACATAATAATGAATATAAACAATGGCAAGACATCACCCTTCGTGCTTTGCACTCTTCCTCACCAAGCATATAAATTTCAACAAAATAGTCAGTTAGGAAGAATAAATAACATCGAGGAGAGTGTCAAACGAATATTCCAAACAAATTCTCAATCACTACTTTCCAAACCAACAATAATTCAATGAATGCTTAAGGCTATATCATTCAAGTACTTCCACAATTCCCACGATTTATCAACAATACAAGCATAAAATTTAGCACCTCAAAATATCGACCATAGCAACATATAAATGACTATGCATAGAAATGTACGAATTTGACACATCTATGTATTCTAAGAATTTCCATCAAATTGATCAACTTATATTAGGCTAAGTCTTGATTTCGAACATCTTATACTACGTTCTTAATATCGGTAAAACAAGTAAGGCATGAATCAAGGGAGTTACAAAAATTCTACAAAACACAATCATAGCACAAACTACCCTCGAGCATGATTAACCCTGGCACATACATATATGCTCGTCACCTTATATATGTATCACTCCCGCATGTAGCGAACAGTAACAAATAGGAGGAAAAACTCCCTCAACAAAGCTAGGCAAAACACTTACCTCGATTCGGCTAACTCAACACTCAACTTAGCCTTTTCCTCTACCAATTCGCCTCAGTTCGACTCAATCTAGCCCATGACGACTCCAGAGAATGAAGAATCGGCTCACAACCTAAGTGATTTGACCATCTCTCATGATCTGCTACATCATCCCTGTGTGTAAGGAACATGTAACGAGCTCCACCTAACATTTTAAGATTATTTTCCAATCTTTTTGTGTACCTTGGACTGTCAAGAAGAATATTTCCTTCAACACGAATAATCAAATAAGAAGCAGCTCCAAACGACTTTACATGAATCCGAGTCGCGACACTAACCTCGACCGGAAAATTTACTCACGACCTCGACGGAACCACGATTCTGCCCGAAAACCTCAAACTACAACTTCAAACGACATCAACGTCCCAATTTCGATACCACTTGGTAGAAACAGTTTTCAGCAATTTCGACGACTATCGCCGGTTTTCTGTTCGTTCGACGTCGGTGGTGCGAATCTGGCGAAATAGTGACGGTAGAGGGGGAAAAAGGACAGAAACAACTGCTAGGTGCAGCAGCGACAGTCATGGCCATGGCCGGTCATCACCTCCGGCAGCGGCAGCCATGGAAAGGGCGAGAGCTGGCCGGTTTCTGGCAGCGGCAGCGACAGCGACAACAAAGAAGGTTGAAAAGAATCTAGTGCGTGGGTGGTATGGTGTTTTAATGGAGGGATTAACATGATTTAAAGGTGTATTGTTTCCATCTCCAATTAGAATATGAAAGTTTGTATTTATGTCCAATTAGTAGACGAACTTCATATTTCCGTAAAGAGCAAAACATATTTTGTTATAGAATTGCTGGTCAAGAATAGAACATTGAAGTAGAAAGTGGAGAATTTTCATAATTTAAAGTTGGAAGGAACCTCCAATTTTACCGTAAATTAAATTGGGAGGACAAAAATAATTTTCACCCATATATTAAATATTTAGTTAAAAGGTGGTAATTTCTTAGATAGAATAATGATTAAACTTGGTAAAGGACAAAGAAAGATATATTTCTCTCTGACTGCAACTTGCAACTCTGTAAGAACATTAATATTACCACTAAATTTTCTCCTTGTTTTTGTTTTTGCCTAGGACAAAATAAACCTTTGACTAATCAAACTTTTTAAGATTAATCCCTTTAATTTTCATAGAGTATAATAAGATAATCATGTTATAAATAGAACTCTATTTAGAGTGAATGTCTATCTTTTAAAGAGTTCTACTTTGTGGCTAAGTCATTTTCCCCCTATAAATAGAGGGGTCTTAGCCCATTGTAAATCATCCCAAAATTCAATAAGAATTCCCTCTCTCTCTTTCTCTACAATATTGTTCTTATTCTTTTATTGTTCATAACACGTTATCAGCACGAGACTCTACCGTCTCAAGAAGCTATTTGAGAAGATTAAGGTATAACTTTTCTCCTCTCCTTTTCTTTTAATTATGACTGACATTATGAAAAGAAAGTTCGTTGCCCTTGAAATTTCGGGCAAGAACTATATGACATGGGTGTTGGATGCTGAAATCCATTTAGATGCAATGGGTCTTGGAGACGCCATTAAAGATAAAAATAAAGCATCTACCCAAGACTGTGCTAAGGCCTTGATTTTCTTGCGCCATCACCTTGATGAAGGGTTGAAAATAGAATATCTCACAGTCAAAGATCCACTTGTTTTGTGGAATGGCTTAAAAGAAAGATATGACAACTTAAAGTTGGTCACTCTTCCACAAGCACGATATGATTGGGCTCATCTGAGGCTCCAAGACTTTAAGTCTGTTTCTGAATATAATTCTGCAATGTTCAGAATTACTTCTAAATTGAAACTCTGTGGAGATACTATCACTGATTATGATATGCTTGAAAAAACGTTTACAACGTTTCATGCTTCCAATATGGTCTTGCAAAAGCAATACCGAGAGAAAGGTTTCAAGAAGTACTCAGAGTTGATTTCTCTTCTCCTTGTGGCTGAGCGAAATAATGACTTGTTCATGAGAAATCACGAAAATTGACCCACCGGGTCTACACCATTGCCTGAAGTGAATGAAGTGTATTCCCATTATGCCAAACATGAGAAAGGTCGTGGCCCTATTAATGGCCGTGGTCGTGGACAAAGAAGAAATTTTCCTGGTATTAACCACCCCAAAGAAAAATAACCACCAAAAGTAGAAAAGGTAAAAGAGTACACATGTTTAGAAATGCTAGTTCGTCTCAGACCGGCAAATTGTCATAAATATTCCCCGTTGCAATTAGTTTTGCGTCATGAACCTAATATATCCCATTTAAGAATTTTTGGATGCGCAGTATATGTGCCTGTAGCACCGCCATATCGCACCAAAATGGGTCCCCAAAGAAGATTAGGAATATACGTTGGGTTTGAATCGCCCTCCATTATTCGCTATCTTGAAACATTAACGGGGGATTTATTCACTGCTCGATTTGCAGACTGTCGATTTGATGAGACATTTTTCCCAAAATTAGGGGGAGAAATTGATGAAACCAAACGGGAAATTTTGTGGAAAAATCCATCATTATCTCATCTTGATCCACGTACCTCTATTTGTGAAAAAGAGGTGCAAAAGATTATTCATTTGCAAAGAATAGCAAATCAAATGCCAGACGCATTTACGGATTTGAAAAGGATAACAAAATCACATATCCCTGCTGAGAATGTTCCAATCCGTATTGATGTCCCTATTGGACAATCTTCTAGTGTCATAGCTAATGAGTCACAAGCACGCCTAAAACGTGGCAGACCATTGGGTTCTAAGGATCGAAATCCTAGAAAAAGGAAAATAAATGATCAAAATGACACTACGAAAGAGTCTCATGAAGAAATCCACGATTTAATAAATTCTGAGATTCATGAGGAAACCAATTAGCCCGAGACTCAAGATAATAAGGAACTATCAATAAATCCAATCGATATTGAGACAAATTTGAATCGAGTCGATATAGTAGTGGACTATGTCTTTGCATATAATGAGGATCTTGAACCTCAATCTGTTGGAGAATGTCGACAAAGACATGATTGGCCAAAATGGCAAGAAGCAATCCAATCAGAGTTGAATTCACTTGCGAAACGTGAAGTTTTTGGGCCTGTAGTCCAAACACCTAATGGTGTTAAGCCTGTTGGCTATAGATGGGTCTTTGTACGCAAGAGGAATGAGAAAAATGAGGTACAAAGATATAAGGCACGCCTTGTTGCACAAGGATTTTCACAAAGGCCTGGTGTCGATTATGAAGAGACATATTCACCCGTCATGGATGCTATAACGTTCCGTTATCTCATTAGTTTTGCTGTCCATGAAAAGCTTGACATGCATTTAATGGATGTGGTTACCGCCTACCTTTATGGCTCACTTGATAATGAGATATACATGAAAATTCCCGAGGGATTCAAAATGCCTAACACACATAATTCAAAGTCCCGGGAAATATTTTCAATCAAATTGCAAAGATCTTTGTATGGTCTAAAGCAATCAGGACGTATGTGGTATAATCGTCTTAGTGAGTACTTATTAAAGGAAGGTTATATAAATGATGCCATTTGTCCATGTGTTTTTATAAAGAAAACAACATCGGAATTTGTTGTACTTGCCGTATATGTTGATGACATAAACCTTATTGGAACTCCTATAGAACTCCAAAAGGCAATTGATTATTTAAAGAAAGAATTCGAGATGAAAGATCTCGGAAAGACAAAATTATGTCTTGGTTTGCAAATTGAACATTTGGCAAGCGGGATCTTTGTGCATCAATCTATCTACATAGAAAAGGTACTGAAGCGGTTTTACATGGATGGAGCACATCCATTAAGTACTCCGATGGTTGTTCGATCACTTGATGTGAATAAGGATCCATTCCGACCTCGAGAAGAGAATGAAGAGCTACTTGGTCCTGAAGTACCATATCTTAATGCAATTGGTGCACTAATGTATCTTGCCAACACTACAAGGCCTGACATAACTTTTTCAGTCAATGTCTTAGCAAGATAGAGCTCTACTCCTACAAAGAGACATTGGAATGGAATCAAACACGTATTATGGTATCTAAAAGGAACTACTGATATGGGCTTATTTTATGGCAATAATTGCAGTCCCGATCTTGTTGGTTATGCCGATGCTGGGTATTTATCTGATCCACACAAGGCCCGATCTCAAACAGGTTATGTGTTTACCTGTGGAGGCACTGCCATATCTTGGCGATCGACTAAG
>ML376997.1:22794-33028 GCA_005239525.1 Nicotiana knightiana
CATGCATAGCACAATTGAAGGGAGGATTCATAAAAGGAGATAGGACAAAGCATATTTCACCAAAGTTATTCTTCACACATGATCTTCAAAAGAATGGTGATATTAGTGTGCAACAGATTCGTTCAAGTGATAATATGGCTGATTTGTTCACAAAATCTCTACCAACGTCAACCTTCAAGAAGCTAGTGTACAAGATCGGGATGCGAAGGCTCAAGGATGTGAATTGATGCTCTCATCAGGGGGAGTTAATGCGCGTTGCACTCTTTTTCCCTTACAAGGTTTTGTCCCACTGGGTTTTCCTTGCAAGGTTTTTAACGAGGCAACCAAAATGCGCATTTCTAAACATGTGTACTCTTTTCCCTTTTCTAAATTTTTTTCTTCACATTGGGTTTTATTTTAGTTAAGGTTTTTACGAGGCACACTATTTGTTGAATAGACATTCAAGGGGGAGTGTTATAAATAGAACTCTATTTAGAGTGAATGTCTATCTTTTAAAGAGTTCTACTTTGTGGCTAAGTCATTTTTCCCCTATAAATAGAGGGGTCTTAGCCCATTGTAAATCATCCCAAAATTCAATAAAAATTTCCTCTCTCTTTCTCTACAATATTGTTCTTCTTCTTTTATTGTTCATAACAAATCAAGTATATAAGGCCGATTATTTTAAACAATTTAATGGCCTAGAAAGAACGAAATATTTTGCTAAAAATCTGGAAGGAAGTACTAAATCATTATTATTTTTAATCAAAAAAAAAAAAAGGAGAAAATAAGTAGGAATTAAAACAGTTTTTTTTAGCATATAAGCCTCCCGAGTCAATACCCGGATCGCGCACGCAAATCGAGGAAGGCTAGAATGAGGCTCTAAAGGCTTCGAAATATAAAATTTGATTCTAAATTACCGAGCGAAGTGCAGATACTCACAACGATCAGTCGGATTGTTAGAGTTTATCTCAAATCAGAACAAGAAAAAAGAAAGATGCAATAGATACAGACTGAATGGAGACAACAGACTTTCATGTGTTGGTGAAATAATTCTGACAACGTTAAATTAATATAAGTGACCGTTTTCTGTAAAAATAAATAAATATATATATTAACATCTCATGAGCAACAAAGAAATATACAATAGCCAATAAATATACAATATATATGAATTATATATATTTAATGTATAATATATAGATCTCAGGTAAAAAAAAAGATATATTTCCGACCAACTATATACGCAAAGATTTTAAAGAAAAAAAGGAGACATGCAACATAGTACTTGGGCCAATTTCTATAACTAACTTAATTTTCTCGTGGGTTTTGATACACAATACGTGTAAGTTTAGTTGTAAAATGTCTATAAATTACAAAAGTTTTAATAAAATAAGTAATATAGTATAGCTAACACATATAATTGATAACCGCATCGATAAACCATGCCTTCTTTGTATGTCTAATTAATTTAAGGTCATAACTAAATATTATGTATCAATATACCATCAAAATATTACCTTGTGTGAGAGCACATCCCCTTCCGTCTACCTGGTGATGAATTAGCTTGAGTTCTAAACTTGCGGTACATTTGGCTTAAACGGGATTACATGTGAAAATTATTCAAATTTTTTACTGTTTCCTTTTGACCTAGGTAAATCATTAGGTCCATTGAAGATCTTCATGATGCATCTTACTTTTGTTGGTGGTGCAAAAATTATGAGTCCTTAATTCATAAGTGGTCTTGAGGGAAAGCTAATAAAGATGAAATGACTGATAAGTCCTTTCCAAATCTATTTTTCACAGTGAGGCATCCTAGCATGAAGAAAGAAGAGGCCTTATTTTCTTCTTTAAACAAAATGAAGATTAGAACAAATTATATTGGAAAGATGGTTTGCACTGCTACCATAAAAAATTTCTAACTCAACGCAAAGCAAGAAGAAAGGAGATTTGGCATAAGCAACACTGAACATTAAAATAGATTGGGTACACTATAATTGTATTATAGTTGGATAAAATTATGGAAAATGACAATTTAAAAGAAGATTTTCCTATTACCAAAATAATACAACCTTCTTAGCTTGTAACAAATTAGAGCGATAGAGTTTCTTTTTTTTTTTTTTGGAGGGTCGGCCAGCGAGCCAACCCTATGAAAACTCCACAAATTATGTCGGGATATCCATACGGCACTCACCACTCGGGCGAGTGTGGCATATTTAGCCAACCGACCCTTTTTAGAGTGATAGAGTCATTCGGGAAAAAACAAGCTTCCAAATAGGATACTAATGAGAATATATGAGAGTATATTTATTTTAATATCAAACAATGAACACATTGAAATTACAAAAGTTATTTAAAATGTTCAAATTAGATTGACAATTTAAAATAAAGACAAAGTTATTTATAATGTTTAACTTAGATTGGCAATTTAAAGTAAAGACAGATAGAAATAAACACAAGCAAACAATTTCACAGTTGAGCAAAAACATAATTTCACAATATTAACACATTATTGGGTGGGTTGAAAAAAAAAACATCATTGACATCCATATTAGAAGTCCCCAATATGTAACCCAAAGCTTGGGCCCGGGCACCGCACGGGTTAACCCTTTCTTGTAGAGATTTTAACTTGTAGGTCACTAATAAAAAAGTATTTATATCAATATTACTATCTTTCAATTATTTCAATAATAGCATATTTTAATACAAATGTAGCACATTCAAACAAATATTATTCCTCTTTAATAGTACATAACAGATAACTCATTTATCTCTCTTATATTTTGGTTATAAATAAAGATAAAATTTGCATATTGATGGTATATTTAGGGATTGCATTTATTATCTTGTTCCTCCTCACAAAGCAAAAATAAAAAATAAAAATTGTCTCTCCATTTCTTTTCCTTTTGCACTGTATTGTTTTTCACCTTTTTATTTTATCCTTTATGTTTTCTCTTATTTGGAGGAAGGGGAATTAGATCAGGCTGCTTTAGTGATTTGAATCAAAGAGTTATCAAGTGATCACAAACTTACGGTTAATGTTGATCTTTACCGTTATATTTTTGTTATAAACAAAGATAAAATTTGCATATTGATGGTATATTTATGGGATAAATATGTTAATGGAAAGTATATTTTTGATAAAAATATTTGTTACATATAAAATATATATTTGAAGTATATGTTTGGTCTAAATGTTTTTATATCTAAAACATACCATGAATAACTATGGTATAAATATGTTTTAGGGAAATAATGTTATATATATATATATACCACAATTAAATAATTAATATGACATGTATAATATTAGAAATTAACTTATATAAAAGCACATGTGAAAGCAAATTACATTATTATACTAGCATAATACCATATATTATTATTATTATACCAAAGGTACACCATATATGTAACGATCCGACCAGATGTTTTGAGACTTATGGCCCCGATCCCCTAATAATTGTTTTCCCTATATTTACAGTACTAGAAATCTGGTAAAAAGCGATCAAAAATAGCGACCAACGTTGGTCACTTATGTCAAATTACCGACCAAAACGCGTCCAAACACATTTGGTCGCTATATTGGTGGTTTTTTTACCTTAGCGACCAAAGTTGGTCGCTAAGGTAAAAGGACCAACTGTGCACTGTAAACAAAATACCGACCAACTTTGGTCGCTATAATATTTTAATAATTTAAATTTACCGACCAAAGTTGGTCGGTATATTTAAATTATGATATTTAATTAATTATTATAATTTAAAAATTACCGACCAACGATGGTCGGTAAATTAAAATATATATTATTTTAATATATATATATATATATATTTAACGGTAGCGACCAAAGTTGGTCGCTAATTTTAAAATATATTTAATTTTTTAATTTTTTGTAGTCATAAGCGACCAAGGTTGGTCGCTAATTCCCAGAATTTTTTTTTTAATACGAAAGCGACCAACTTTGGTCGTTTTTCTGGGTTATAATTTTGGCATAAAATGCCTGTTTTGGCAGCTACACCACCTGTCAGCATACCAAAATTCTTAAATAACAATACAATTTCAATACATACAATACAATTCTATACCAAAATCACCACCACAATAACAACACCACAACAACAACAACAACAACACAACAACAAAAACACAAATCAAAAAACACATTAAAACTAACAAATTAAAGTTCAATAGAACTAATAAAACTAAGTTAAAGCTTATTACAACTAGTTCAAAACAGGTTCTATTTGTCTAGTTCAAAGTATATAAAAGTCAAGGAGTGTTTTGTACAACATCATCATCACCGTCTGATGAACTTTCATCTATAAGACGGTATAGAGAAGGGTCTCGTGGAGGACGGGAAGAACAACCACGGGGAGGATGGGAGGAACGATCACGGGGAGGACGGGAGGAACGCTCACGTGCAGGTCGAGCCTATGGTGATGACTCACGAGATCGGGGAATCGGAAAAGCTCTAGTAGATAGGAGAGTTCTTGTCACGACCCCAAATCCTAACAGGTCGTGATGGCGCCTATCGTGGAACTAGGCTAGCCAACCATCACATAACTACACATTTGATCTATTATAATATTTCGAAAATCAATAATAATCAGCAAACATAGTATAAAATAATTTCTTTAAGTCTTTACGCTGCAATAATAGTCTAATAGTCTAAACAAATCCCCCAAGATTGGAGTCAACCGATCACGAGCATCTAAGAAATAAAATAACTCTGCAAATGTCATAATAATGTCTATGAATCAAATACTAAGTACTAAATGAAGAAGGGAAGTGGAGAAGCTGCGGACGCTTGACAGCTACCTCGAAATCCCAAACACTGATGACAACGAGCTCGGACGACTACTGCTCCGAACCAGTACCTGGATCTGCACACAGGGGTGCAGGGAGTAATGATGAGTACGCCAACTCAGTAGTAATGAAAATAAATCACAGTCTGAAGTATATGAACACATATCACAGAAACATCAATCCACAAAACAGTAAAACATCAAGTCTCAATATAGTATACATAAGTTCGAAAACCAGTTTCCATAAAATCCTTTTGAAACAAGTATATTTTCAATATATCTCAGTAATATCAGTTTGAAAAATAAAGTGAATCATAGTCAAAGCTCAGTAAAATATCATCATAAAACTGCCCCTCGGGCCATAATCATCACTCGTAACAATTTCCCTCAGCACCTCACCATCACATAGTATCAGCCCCGCGGGCAACCTCACTGTCACTAATGCCTCCCAATCACTCATCAGTCGGCACTCGCACTTAGTAGGTACCTGCGCTCACTGGGGGTGTGTACAGACTCCGGAGGGGTCCTACAGCCCAAGCTCTATAAACAAGCCAAATCATGTCATCAATCACTCTCAGATACTCGGCCTCTCTCATATCATAGCATCCTCACAATATTGGCCCTCGGCCTCATTCAGTCAGACACTCTCAGCAAGCCATTCGAGCTATAAATAAAACGGGGTTCTCGACCCAAAATAGTATCTCATTTCAAGAAATAGTAATGTTATCAAATAAGAGTGTCAACAATTTCACAAGAAAGACTGAGTGTAAAATCATAGTTTCAAAGTGAGGAATATCAGTGAAATAGCCCTCAAGGGGTTAAAACATATCGACACTAGGCCCCAAACATGACTTACAACCCAAGTATAACAAAACATAGTAATACTAATAACCATATGCTTTAAAAGCGGTTTCGCAACTCAATAGTTGCCTAAAAAGATACGTTTTTCAAATTCCCAATTCGTGCACGCCCCACACTTGTCATCCAGTGTGTGCATCACTCCAAATCCCTGAAAGGATGTAAAGTCCGGGGTTTCATACCCTCAGGACAGGATTTAAAGACATTACTTACATCAAACTAGCCCGAAAAGCTACTCTGCAACCCTCTTGCCTCTCGAATCAACTTCCGAGTGCTCCAAATCTATAAAGATCAGATCTTTCTCATCAAATTATGCTAAGGGAATGAATTCCAATTGAAAAATACCAATTTTAGCACAAAACCCGAAATTAGCCAAAACCCGACCACCGGGCCTGCGTCTCGGAACTCGACAAATTTAATACCAAAATATTCTTCCTCATCTCACGAGTCCGTACATATAAAGAAATCTAAAATTGGAGTTCGTTTGACCCCTCAAATCATTCCCTAAAGGCCCCATAATCTCAAGCCCTAATTCCATCTTTTTCTACTGA
Organism: Nicotiana knightiana; assembly: GCA_005239525.1. Classification (NCBI taxonomy): domain Eukaryota; kingdom Viridiplantae; phylum Streptophyta; class Magnoliopsida; order Solanales; family Solanaceae; genus Nicotiana; species Nicotiana knightiana. The sequence goes on from ML376997.1 coordinate 28,986, forward strand.
TTTTCATAAATCGAACGATAATAATTTGATCCTTAATCAAATATAATCGAGTTTTAGGGTTCTAAAATTCTTACCTCAATGAAGAACAATGATTTCCTCTCTTAAAAATCGCCTCAAAAGCTTCTTCCCGTTAAAAAATAGTGGAAAGTGGGTTATGGTCGCGGAGGGTTTTAATTTATACTTCCCAGGTCCGGACACTGTGCGATCGCGGCTCCAGGAGTGCATTCGGAAGCACTTCCAAGTCCTACCCTACGCGATCGCATAGCTACACCCGCGCTCGTACAGAACAATCAGTCAACCCCTCCCCACGCGCCAAGACCTTATGCGATCGCGCCCAGCCAAACGCGACCGCACTGGCTTCCTCACTCCTCTCTCTACGATCGCTACCTTGTACCTGCGGTCGCATAGAGTAATTTTGTGGGCCTCACAAACTAACCTATGCGATCGCATACATCACCCGACGATTGCATAGAAGAATTTCACACATGCAACACATCAGCAAAATAGTTATTTTTCTAAGTCCAAAAGTGCCCGTTAACCCCCAAAATCAATCCCGAGCCCCTCGGGACCCCAACCAAATTTACCAACACATCATAAATGATCAAAATTAGTTTCACTCTCGGAAAAACAAAAATAACATCAAAACACCAAAATCACGTCGGATTCAAGCCTAAGAACTTTGAAATTTCTAAAATCCAACAACGATGCCGAAACTATCCAAAACACATCTGATCGACCTGAAATTTTGCAGACATATCCAAAATGAAATTACGAATCTGTTCCAACTTCCGGAATTCCATTCCGACCCCGATAGCCTATTTTCCACTGCCGACTGGAAATCACCAAAAACTAACTTTCGCCAATTCAAGCCTAATTCTACACCGGACATCACAAAGTTATTCCGAACACACTCCTAAGTCCCAAATCACCTAACGAAGCTATCCGAATCATAAAATATGTATTCTGAGGTTGTTTACCAATAAGTCAACTCTCGGTTGACTTTTCCCACTTTAAGGCTATTCTTAATGACTAAGTGACTAAATTCTCACTACAACCATTCTGATTACGAGCCTACCAACACTAATACATCATAAACATTATAACCAACTTATGACAAGGCAATAACAGTAATTATAATACAAGTTCTATGTAACGACCGACCGGGTCGTTACAGTTCTGATATGAGCTTGCATGCCAAGGTACTGAGCATCTCTAACCTTTTCTCTTTCCTTGGCTGCTTCTAGCTCGGATGTGAGCCTTATCACAGGCTCCCACATATCGTAGAGGCTCTCCCCATCAAGTTGCTCGCCTTGCGAGGAAGTCTCTATTCCTTGCATTCCACACTTATAGCTATGGAATTTCTTAATAGGAAGCCTGTATACCTTCCCCATTTTGGACCGCCAACAGACTCCATCCATATTCTTTCAGCATCCTCGTCCGAAGATTGGGTTGGATCGCCCGACTCATTAGGTGGCTGAGTGCGGATGAATTCCTCCACGTTAGTTTGGAAGCGACCCTATTAAAAAATCTAGATTGAATTAGTATTTCAAAATTTATATAAAAGTAAATTAAAATAGTTAATGAGAAGTGAAAGCTTACATATACAGTCGAGGCTCGATCCTCGACCCACCTTTCATGATCCGTCTCTTTCTTCTTCTTCACAATACAAAAATTTACATTGAATTAGTATTTCAAAATTTATATAAAAGTAGATTAAAATACTTAATGAGAAGTGGAAACTTATTATATATACAGTCGAGGCCCGATCCTCGACCTACCTTTCGTGATCTGTCTCTTTCTTCTTCTTCACAATATGTGTCTCTTTGAATAGCTCATCTTGGTTCATTGGATGCCCCAACTTCTTTTCCTGAAAATAAATTAATTTAGTTAATAAACAGAATAGATATACTTTGAAAATTAAAATAAATTAAGCAATTACGTACCAATCTTCTTTTTATTGTCCCTAGGTTGATCGCACCTCCAGTGTGCAAGGAGCCTCCTTTCTCAGATGCGCGAGCTTTCTTCCCTTTTTCGCTCTTCTCTAAGAACTTTGCGGTAAGCCATTGCCTTTTCAAATCATCCCACAAATTTTGAAGTAACCAGTCAGGCTTCTTGTTCTTCTTTCTAGCTTCGGAGAAAGTATGCGACAACCGCTTGCGAGCTTTGTGATGAAAATTTGCAGCCACTTCCGCGCTATAGCGGTGTTCCCATACATACTTTATCTGTATTTCAAAAGTTAATTATAATATGGAAATATCATAAATATAAATAATTAAACTGCTTAAAAGAACATTTATACCTTAAATTGATTGAAAATTTGCTCCTTCAGCGGGAATAGAAAATCAGTCCAAGTCGCATAAGGGCCATCATAAAGATTTCTGATGGCTTTGGTGATTATCCTCGTAGTCTTATTACTCGGGATGAACCTGCAATTTAACAAAAAAAACATACTAATATCTCAGTAAAAACTTTACAAAATAATAAATGGAAAAATAACTAATAACTCTTACCCATCACCCTCAGGGACTATGATGATCCTGCCATATTGATCATAATGCACCTCCTCGTCGTCATCATCATCACCGTTCGATGCATGTATATCATAGGCATGTGTGGAAGGTGTAGGGGGTCAGAGCTACTACCTCGCAGGAGAAGGCCTGAAATAGATGGAGTCGCTGATGAAGATGGTTGCGATCCCTGTGACTGCGACATAGCTGGATGGACCCCAAGTGGCTGTGATACTGATGGATGTGACCGGGGTGGCTGTGATCCATGTGGCTGTGACATGGATGGATGCGATCCATGCGATGCAGACGCCTGCGATCCATGTGGTCATGAGGCAGTTGGACTGTATGTCGGACGTATAGTCATATGGCCCTGTGATGAAAGACCTGGTGTCTACATGAAGGTGTAGGGCTCGTGATACTGTGGCATCTCAGTATAGCCGTGGGGTGGAGGATAAGACATAGGCATAGGCATCTCTAAAATTTCAATTCATATCCTAAAATTTCAATTCATATCCTAAAGATTCAATTCATAAATTAAAAGTTCAATTCATATCCTAAAATTTCAATTTATAACTACAAGTCCAATTCATAAACTAAAATTCAATTCATTAACTAAAAGTTCAATTCATAAACTAAAAGTCCAATTCATAAACTAAAACTTCAATTCATATCCTAAAATTTCAATTCATATCCTAAAGGTTCAATTCATAAACTAAAAGTTCAATTCATATCCTAAAATTTCAATTCATAAACTACAAGTCCAATTCATAAACTAAAAATTCAATTCATAAACTAAAAGTTCAATTCATATCCTAAAATTTCAATTCATATCCTAAAGGTTCAATTCATAAACTAAAAATTCAATTCATAAACTAAAAGTTCAATTCATATCCTAAAATTTCAATTCATATCCTAAAGTTCAATTCATATCCTAAAAGTTCAATTCATATCCTAAAATTTCAATTCATATCCTAAAGGTTCAATTCATAAACTAAAAATTCAATTCATAAACTAAAAGTCCAATTCATATCCTAAAATTTCAATTTATAAACTAAATGTTCAATTTATAAACTAAAAATTCAATTCATAAACTAAAAGTTCAATTATAAAATAAAAGTTCAATTCATATCCTAAACCCTAGATTCTAACTAAACTATCAAGACAAACAAAGTATAATTCAAATCTTACTAAACTAAATTCAATACTAATTAAACTAATTAGTTAATAAAATTATTTAACAAAACTAATTAAAATAAGACCTAAACTCCAGTCCTCAATAAAATACAATGTTCAAAGAATTGAAACACTAATTGAAACAATAAACTACAATGTTGAAATAATTGAAGCAAAAACTAGAAATAACAAAGAAATGGGTTATAATTCAAACCTAGGTTTTTTTAAGTGGAGAAGGAGAGAGAGGGGCGGCGGCAGTGGTGGTCGGCGACAGCGAGGCAGTGGTGGCGCGGGGTGGGTGAATGGGATTTGTGTGAGAAGGGGAGGGGAAGGTGTTGAGAGAGTTTTGTGAAATTTTGGGAT
>ML377003.1:0-16756 GCA_005239525.1 Nicotiana knightiana
TTTTGGATTTTGCCCACGAATTTGAGCATGAAAATTAGAGTAAATTATATATTTGAGTTAGTATGGCTATGGGTAGAGTTTATCTTCGAGAAATTTCGGAATCCGGGCACGTGGGCCTGAGGGAAATTTGGTCAACTTTTCGAGCGGAGTTGGGAATTTATATAATTTGAATTCTTACAAGTATTAGAGTATATTTTTATTGGTTTTCCCGTTATTTGGATAGTTTTGGGGCGTTGTGCATCAATTTGAGTCATTGGAAGGGCTTGGAGGACGGTTATGAATCTTCAGAGTGAGGTAAGTCTCCTTTCTAACCTTGTGAGGGGGAATTGTCCCCACAGGTGAACTAATCGAATATGTGCTACTATTTGTGGGGGCTACGTACGCACGAGGTGACGGGAGTCCGTGCGTAGCTACTANTTTGGATAATTGTTTTCCTAATAGAGCATGTTTTACTTGCCGTACTTGTAGCCTTACTGATAAATTTATAATATTTAAAACCTTATCGAACTTGGCAAATGAATTTCCAGAAAAGATTTAAATACTATCTTCGAGTCCATTAAAAAGAGAATTTTATCACTTCCTTTAGTAACTGTTTTCCTGATAAAATGTGAATTTAATGTGTGAATATGTGTATCTATGAGTATCTGAGTCGCATGTATGATTCGCGAGCAGGGTAACTCTATTGTTATATATATGACCGCGTCGCATGATCGATTCGCGAGTGGGGTAATAGATGCATCTATGGTTCGAGCCGTTCGATCCTTCGGCAGTGCATATTTTATTATCGTTGGTTCGCGACGTTCGATCCTCGGCATGGTTTGCGCATGATATTTGCTGCGTACTTTATGTGATTTTTACCTGATTACTGGCCTGGAAATTTTAAATTGTCTATTGAAATGACGAGGATTTAAGAATATTAAATGTGAAAGCAGTTGCTATTTCCTGTCGTTACTTGTTAAATTGGCTATGATATCCATGCTTAGTGTCACCCTTGATTTTATCAAATTGCCTTCTAGCAAGTGTAAAAATTCGACCTCTCGTCCCTACCTCTTCGAGGTTAGGCAGAATACTTACTGAGTACACATTATTTTCGTACTCATGCTACACTTGCTGTGCATTTTTATTGCACATGTACATTCATAGTTAGTGGCGCTGCTTGACGAGTGATGTGACTGACTTGGAGACTTAGACGAGCTGCACCATCCGGAGATGATCCGCAGCCGGCAGAGTCTCCCTCAGATGTATTGTATTTTATTTTAAATCCTTTGTCCAGTTTGTATTCCGGACAAATATTGTAGTACATGTATAATTCTTAGATATTTGCTCATGCACGTATGACACTGAGTTCTGGGATGAGTTTGGGTTGTATTTTATTTAAATGGATTGTTAAACCATCGTTACTTACTTAGTGGAATTTTATTCACTTATTATGTAATGAAATGATAGGTAATTAAGATTTCAAATGCTAAAATAGGAATTTAATTTAACTATTTTGTGTTGGCTTGCCCGACATTGATGTCCGACGCCATCACGACCTTAATGGATTTCGGGTCTTGAGGAATTTCGTGGCTATTCAGTAGGAGGCCAAATATGTGAATGATGCGAGGGAATTTGAGTATTCATGGAATACTAACAGGGGTTTTAGAAGAATTTGACGGGTTGGTTGAGCAAGATCATGTCAGCAATGAAGAAAGAATTTTTGTGGGGTCAAGAGTGGTGCAATGAGTAACTTCAGGCTAAGTGGGAGATGTCCCACCGCCTGCAATTGGGGTTGCAGGATTATCTTCTCATGGGGTTGCGGATTATCGGCGTATTGGCAAGTTATTGCAGCTAAGGGGAAAGGAGTAGAATAGTAATTGAGCATGGGATTTGATAAAGGTGTGCAAGGGTTGGCCTTATTGAATCAGGTTTAGGCTTTGGAAAGATTCAGGATTTATGCTTAGTACAGAGGTAATTTACAAGGGAAGGGATTCATTCGGGTGCTTTATCAAGATGGGTGTTCAGGTGCCAGCGAAGCCGTAGAGTTGATTATATTCGGGACCAAGCTAGAGTGGGTGACTCTCAACAATGGTTCCAATGAATTCAAAAGGTTAAGAATGCGGTGTTTAAGGGTTTCAAGTCCGCAACATGGTTAAGAATTTGGCTTTTTGCAGTAGATCGTGATACGAGGCTAGGAGTGTTCCATGTTATCTTCGGCTTGTGATGCAACATTGAAGGGTATGAGATGACCCGCGGGAGTTGAGACAGTGTGGTCTCGTGATATAAAGTCACTCGAGGAGAAGAGTGGACTTGGGTTCACAATGTTTTTGGATGAGGCTATTGTTACTTCTAAGTCGAGTAAAGGATAAATTGGAAGAAAATAGATTTGTTAGCCATGGTTGAAATGGCACATGTACGACAGTGATCAGTTCCTTCAGTGTGATTAAGTTATGCATGTGATTTGTGACGGTGTGTGCGAGGCTTGTCGGTCGCCGTGATAGAATTTATTTGGAAGCATTCAAGCATTATGGCCTGTCATGGGTGGGTGGATCCCGGAAGGATTATGGTGGTATAGACTACTACTTAAGGATTTGCATGTATTGTGATTGTGGGAATTCAATCATGTGTTGTGGTGGTTCTCTTGAATTGAGGTAGGTAAACGATTTGTACATGATGAAGTGTTCACCATATTGGTGGTTTAGGAGTTATGACGAGATTCCTGTGGGATTGCATATTGGCATGTTAGGTGCGGTAAGCAGTATGTAACTGGAAGTAAGGATCGAGCTTGCGGTTCGGTGTTGACAAGGATGTCATGAACTCGGATGAGCAAGAAAAAAGGATTTGATTGTTTAGAGTAAGATGGTGTTGTCTTCAGTGTCACCTGAATCGGTGTTTGGTGAAAGAGACTTTGCATCCTGGTTCTGGGTTCTTGATTTGTTTTATAGCGTTAGTGTGGCCAGTGATGGATGTGCAGACTTGCTACCTTGTCTGGAAGGTCGTGGGAGCGTGACCACGGGATGATCATATGAGTGTGACATGTAGTCACTTAATGGATGGAATGCGTTCGGTTCATTTGATTGTGGATTGTGGGGTGTTTGTCCCAGCTATGATGGTTGTTCTTGCGTTTTATGAGGAAAGGTGGGTTATTATGGACCCAGGTAAGGCTATTAGCCTAGCTCGGTGTGGGCGGAATCGGCTTGAAGGTTGTGAATGGCTTTAAATATAATTATGGGCTCCCTAAGAGTCAGGTATGTTCATTTCAGTATAGCGCTTCTCGTAGAGGGGTATTAGAACATTAGATGTTGTTCCATCCCCGTCCATCTCATGTAATATTCTGTTGTTCCGTGTGAGTTGGGAAACAACTTGATAATTCCCTATGTGTTGAGTTCCCGCGTAGTGATGATGTTATGTGAGCAGGATAGCTCTTGAGATTCAGATTATGTATCGCACCTCAGTTGTGTTTGAGTTTTGCAGCGTATGGCTCTATCAGTCTCCCCGGGATAGTATTGTGCACTTAGCGTGCTTGTGATCGATATTCGATGTTTTGTTGCAATGAGCAATTTAGCTCGGTGTGTATCTCCTTATGTAAATTTTATGTGTGGATCGGGTTGCACGCCGCCACGGGTATGTTATTTGGATCGGGTTGCACGCCACAACAGTGCGATGTTGAGTAAGCTTCCCTATATTTAATTTTTCTTGTGTTTTACTTCCTATTTTCTGAGGAAAATTCATATTAGTTGCATGAGTTGAGTGGTCCCTTCCTAAGTCATTTCCTTGTGTATCGTGTTTGAGTTGTGGCCTATTGGCATCATGTGAGACTGTTGGTCATGTCTGGGGTGATTTGTTGCCTGAGCAATTCATACTGGAGAGACGAGATTATTGGATCAGGGATCAGTGCGATAAGATTATGTGAAGTATATTAAAGAACAATTACCAACATTTGGTTCATAATGAGGTGATGATTCTAGTCAGGGGAGAGATTCAATGATTTGTTGACGCTACAGTTGGTTGTGAATTTCTATACATCTCCTCCATTGTGGTGCTATCGTAAGCGTTATAGCAGGACTTATCTATATGTGTCTTGAGGTGAATTGGGAGCATCATATTCGTGGAATTTTGGCTATTAAGGTTCAAGGAATGTCATTGTGGTTAGGTGATGAATTATGCGGTGCATGGTGCTAATTCAGCAAAGGTATGCAGTCATGTTCTGGTACGTCGTGTGGTAGTTGATAAGGTGTTCATATATTGGAAACATGCCTGGAAGAGACTTTCGGGTGTTGGGACTGGGTTCTGAGCTTATTGTATGGATAAAAGAGGATATCGTCAGATTTGATCGAGCTAATGAGCTCAACTGAGTGGTGGCAGCACACGTAGGTGCACGAAGTGTTAAACAAAGAATTTGGACAATTCCAGAGCAGTTCGTGGCACGTTCGAGGACGAACGTATGTTTAAGTGGGGGAGAATGTAACGACCCGACCGATCGTTTTGAGCACTAGCGCGTCGTTCAGCGGTTTGAGGACATGAGAAGCTTCGTTTCAGGTATTATGACTCGTAGGTGTGGTCGGATTTGAATTTTGGGAAGTTCGGAGTCAATTTGGAAAGAAAATTCTCATTTCGGAAGCCTTAAGTTGGAAGAATTGACTAAGATTGGAATTTTGATTAAACGACCTCAGTATCAGGATTTGAAGGTTCCTGCAGGTTCGTATGATGATTTCAAACTTGGGCGTATGCTTGGAACGGGTTTTGGACGACCCGGGAGCGTTTCGACGCATATTGTAGAAGTCAGCATTTTAGAAGAAATTCCATAAGTCTAGGTTGAAGTGAATTTAATTGATATTGATGTCCTTTTGAGATTCCGAGTTTGGGAATAGCTTCGTATGGTGATTCTGGAGTTGGGAGCGCGATCGGAAGTGAATTCGGAGGTCCATAGGTTATTTTGAAGTCAATTGCCTAAAGATAGAAATTTGAAGGTTCTTGAGAAATCCGACCGGTCGTGGAAATTTTGATATCGGGGTCGGAATACGATTCCGAAAGTTGGAGCAGGTCCGTATTGTTGAATGTGACTTCTGTGCAAAATTTGGGGTCAATCGGACATGATTTGATAGGTTTTGGCATCGAATGCAAAATTTGGAAATTTCAAAGTTCATAAAGATTGAATTGTGATGCAATCCAGTTTTCGATGTTATTTGATGTGATTTGGGACCTCGGGCAGGTCCGCATTAATTTTGGAGCAGGTTGGTGTAATTGGACGGGATCCCGAGGGCCTCGGGTGGATTCCGGGTGGTTAATGGATCAAATTTGGAGTTGAGAGAAAGCTGAGGCTGTTGTCATCTGGTGTGACCGCACCTGAGAGGTTTTGGCCGCAGGTGGTGTCGCAGAAGTGGAAAAGGGGTGGCTTGGCTGGGGGCCGCAGGTGCGAGGTTATTTCCGCACCTGCGAAGGCACAGATGCGGATGAGAGAGCGCAGGTGCGGAGCCGACTGGGGAAGCAGGAAGCCGCAGGTGCGAGAGTTTGGGCGCACCTACGGGCGCGCAGGTACGGGCGTAGTCACCGCAGGTGCGGAAGGACTAGAGGCAGTGCAGTGTTTTAAAAATGGGAAATTTGGCCATTCTTCTCCTATTGTCATTTTGTGTGGGCGATTGTGGCGAGCTTCAGGAGGGGGGGGGGATAAGATTTTATTCAAGCATCACAAGGTAAGTTGTTCCAATTCATTTCAAGTTAAATACATGGTTTAGGTACGGATTTAAGTGTGGGAATTTGTGGAAAATTATGGGATTTGGAAGAAACCTAGAATTTGTATTTTTGAATTTTGCCCACGAATTTGAGCATGAAAATAAGTAAATTATATATTTGAGTTAGTAAGGCTATGGGTAGAGTTTATCTTCGAGAAATTTCGGAATTCAGGCACGTGGGCCCGAGGGCAATTTGGTCAACTTTTCGAGCAGAGTTGGGAATTTATATAATTTGAATTGTTACAAGTATTAGAGTATATTTTCTTTGGGTTGCCCGCTATTTGGATAGTGTTGGGGCGTTGTACATCAATTTGAGTCGTCGGAAGGGCTTGTAGGCCGGTTATGAATCTTCGGATCGAGGTAAGTCTCCTTTCTAACCTTGTGAGGGGGAATTGTCCCCATAGGTGAACTAATCGAATATGTGCTACTATTTTTGGGGGATACGTACGCACGAGGTGACGGGAGTCCGTGCGTAGCTACTATGATGTGTGTGTCTGAGTAGTCTAAGACCCACTAGCATGCTTTACATGTACTTGTAATTTTGCTAATAAAATTGAATCGTTAAAATTATCGAATTAGTAACTGAATACCTAAGAAGGTTAAAGTTTATTTTCTTAATCATCTAGAAAGGGAATTGATTTTCCTTGGATAATTGTTTTCCTGATAGAGCATGTTTTACTTGCCGTACTTGTAGCCTTACTAATAAATTTATAATATTTAAAACCTTATCGAACTTGCCAAATGAATTTCCAGAAAATATTTAAATGCTATCTTCGAGTCCATTAAAAAGAGAATTTTATCACTTCCTTTAGTAACTGTTTTCCTGATAAAATGTGAATTTAATGTGTGAATATGTGTATCTATGAGTATCTGAGTCGCATGTATGATTCGCGAGCAGGGTAGCTCTATTGTTATATATATGACTGCGTCGCATGATCGATTCGCGAGCGGGGTAATATATGCATCTATGGTCGAGTCGTTCAACTCTTCGGCAGTGCACATTTTATTATCATTGGTTCGCGTCGTTCAACCCTTGGCATGGTTTGCACATGATACTTGCTGCGTACTTTCTGTGATTTTTACCTGATTACTGGCCTGGAAATTCTAAATTGTCAACTGAAATGATGAGGATTTAAGAATATTAAATGTAAAAGAAGTTGCTATTTCTTGTCGCTACTTGTTAAATTTCCTAGGATATCCATGCTTAGTGTCACCCTTGATTTTATCAAACTGCCCTCTAGCAAGTGTCAAAATTCGACTTCTCGTCACTACCTCTTCGAGGTTAGGCGGGATACTTACTGAGTACACGTTGTTTTCGTACTCATGCTACACTTGCTGTGCATTTTATTGCACAGGTACATTTATAGTTAGTGGCTCTACTTGACGAGTGATATGGCTGACTTGGAGACTTAGACGAGCTGCACCATCTGGAGACGACCCGCAGCCTGCAGAGTCTCCCTTAGATGTATTGTTTTATTTTAAATTCCTTGTCCAGTTTGTATTCTGAAAAAGTATTGTAATACATGTATAATTCTTAGATATTTGCTCATGCACTTGTGACACCGGGTTCTGGGATGATTTTGGGATGTATTTTATTTAAATGGATTGTTAAACCATCTCTACTTACTTAATTCATTTTTATTCACTTATTATGTAATGAAATGATAGGTAACAAAGATTTCAAATGCTAAAATAGGAATTTAATTTAACTATTTTGTGTTGGCTTGCCCGACATTGGTGTCCGGTGCCATCACGACCTTAATGGATTTCAGGTCGTGACACATGGATGATGACAACGACCGTAGGTGGATGGTACGGTTCATTGTAACTACCACCAGTGACATCATTTCAGCCACAACTTCATCCTTTCTAGAATTATGAAACTGCACTTGTAAGTTTTCTGTTTGTCTTTTCTTCCATTAAAGATCATCCCATATCGTTATTCACTCCTCTTTCGTTTGTTTCAGCAACTCAGTGGGTACCACCTAGGGTTGAAGAATTAGACCGGTGGGTCCAGAAAATCTTGGACGTTACTACACCCGAGACCCGCACGTAGAAAGAACTGACCCTCAAATACGGATGGAAGGCCAAAAATCATGGTAAATTGAACTCATCTTATCTTTACTTTTCGTATAAGGAACTTAATTAACCTTCCCTTTTCTTGTTGAATTCAGGTATACCCTAGGGCTCAGTTATCGTCCCCGAGGAAGACATTTTGGTTAATCCTACTTATGCGGCAAGGCTGCTGTATGAGCTTTTATACGAATAGGTGTCTCCGAGCCTGCTTCTAGTTGGAGTCCCCGGCCGGAGAACAAGCAACAAAAAAGGATACATTCATCCTTAGCTGGGGGAACAAATAAAAAGGCAAAGAGCACAACGCCTGAGTCATCTTCACATGTTGTGGTGATGAGCGCCACGCTCGAGTGGGTCCCAGAAACCATGGTGATCGACGATGATGGAGAAGCCAGTGATGGTAGGGATTCTTTACACCAACCGAGAATGATACCTCGGCATTCTAGGGGAGTTTGATGTGGTGAAAGATTCCAATTCATGCATCTGAGTCCCAGCTGCTGCGCCCAGTACTGTAGCGCCAAGTACCAGGCCTCTTTTGTCTTTGGTTGACGAACAACCATTTACCAGCACTGCACCTGCCGTAACTTCTTCTCACCCTACAATGCCCTCTACTTCATCCTCCTCTTCTCTAACTCTGCTTTCGCCACCAGCAACTGCTACATCATTTCCGCCAGTTGTAGCTGTCCGAGAGGAAGATGTCCCTCTTCCCCAGTCCCTAGTTCATGGTAACCTGGGCCAAAATTATATTGCCCCTCAGAAGATCCTCAAAGGAGGAGGAACTTGATAACTATCTGAAGCCTCTGACTTAAGAATTGGGAAATACAAACTCTCTCAGGAGGGTTCTTATTTAATAATTCCATGCACAACGCATCAATGGTATAGTCTTTGTTTTCTTTGTTGTTTCTTCTACTTGTGTTATGGCAAGGTTTTGAATTTGCATTAATTTTTTGCATGTTAACTTCCTTGCTTCCAAGGGCCTTCAAAGGCTGATTCGTGATAAGGAGGAACTTACCTCCGAGAGGGATCAACTTTTGGCCGAGAGGGACCAAACTACTATATGATTTTTGAAACTGGAAGCTCGAGCTGCTAAGACCATTGAGTTGGAGGCTTGGTTGCGGCCAAGAGGTTACTCCGTTAAGAGCTTAATTTGAAGAGGCTAAGGCCAAATATGTTGAAGTCCATAATGTCGTTCTTGCTGCATCCGATTGTGAGGCTGCCGTCGATGAAAGATTGAATCATTTTTGGAGGTGGCCTTAAACTCCAAAGCTGAAGAGCTTGCTGCTATCGGGGTGAAGTATGCCTAATTGGAGGAGAAGCATAAAAGGACCATAGAGCATAATAAAATTTTCAGCTCTACTATCCGTGACATTGATGTCAGCCTCCGGTCCGTTAGATTCGCGTGGGAAACCTTTATGCAGAGGTCGGCCAACTTAAAGAAGAACTTCAGCGTCGATCGGCTTCCCTCATGGTTGAAAAAACATATGCTATGTATAGCATGAGAATAAAAACCTTGGAAGAGGTCAAAACAGGTGTCATTGACTTTGATGCCGAATTTTCTAAGGCCCGTGAGCTAGAGTTAGCTCCTAAAATGGGTCTTCGGTCCCGGCCTAATACTACCGATTCTTTTGGTTTCGGTTCCGAGCTCTCGAGAACTGGAGAGGAAACAGAAGGCAACGATGCTAAAGGACAAAACAAGGAAGGACAAAATATCGAACTGGCGATGAATCCACCCACTTCTCTTAAAGGCGTAGATGCTTCTCTTTCTCCGAGTTCTAGAGATGCAACATCTTAATTTTTGATTTCCTTTTCAAACTTTTGTACTTATGCTGTTTGACACATTTATTGTAAATAAAAACACTTTTTCGTTCAAGTATCATATAAGTTTTCGTTTTTGCATACATTTTTTTTGTGATAGAAGATGTTTATCGAGCATACAAAATCAAAAAAAGCCTTAGACCGTCCTATTCATTTCCATAATCAACATTGTAGCCTTTCTTCGTACCTTCATTTATACATTTGCTCAAGTTTTCTCTTTGCATCTTTTTTCATTTAAGTATTTGCGCAGGTTTTACTGTTTGCATCTTATTATGAAAACCTTTGGGGTGTATTTTCCCCCAAAAGCGTTTGGATTTCGGGCACAAGTTCTTCCGAAATAACCCTTTATCGTGAGGGTTTTCATAAAAGAGGGCCCTCTTATGTTTACGGTGCTCTTGAAGAGGACGTCTCATATTCATTAAGGCACTAGCATTTGAAGTACTTGTTTAACTTTCAAACGATAAAATCAACTCATCGTTCAGAAAATAAACAAGATAGAAACATATTGACTTTAATTTATTTCCTTCCATTCTCAAAAGTACATACGCAATCGTTGTGCTAAAAAGAAATTACCATTTTTTGTGAATAACTTGTGCAACTTGTTTCTACGGGGCTAGCCGCGCAGTTCTCGGTCTCGATGATACAACTATGTTTCTGGATTTTGTATTCCGGTCGTAGTGGCAGTCGTTGTTTCCATATCCTCACATCATTCCCCTCCTATTGTTCGAATACAATTAATCCAAATTTGAACACTGAACGTTTTACACCTTCGAGGATTTCACTTGCGAATTGCTAGATAATCTTCAGTTCAATAACAAACTTCGCTTCCCCTTAGGTATTAATGCTATCGAGACAATGATTATCTAACAATCCCTCAGTGGCTTGCACTTGTGAATGGTCGGATAATCTCTGTTCGACAACAAACTTAAATTCCCGATTGGAAATTTGCTATCGAACATAAGACTATCTAACCGCTCCGTAGTGGTTCTTTGCTTGTGTGCTTTGTCATTTAAATGTCTTATTGCTGAAGCTTCCTTCGTAGTATGCTTTCCGTTGGTGCCTCGTCAAAAATCTTGCCAAAAATACCCAATTGGAACAAAAACTGGTCCAAGGAAAAAAGAGTGCAACACATACTTTCAGTACAGGTTATGTTCATCAGCAATAATATATCTTGAGATGTGCCAAGTTCCAATTTCTTGGAAACTTTTCTCCATATTGATTCTCTAACTCGTATGACCCTTTTCCGGGACAACTGAAACCCAGTAGGGGCCTTCCCATGTTGGACCTAGCTTCCCCGCATTGAGTTCCCGGGTGTTTTCAATTACTTTCTTTAAAACCAAGTCTCCTACTTCGAAATAATGGAAGTTGACTCTTCGTTTATAATATCTTTCTATTCTCTATTTTTGGGTTGCCATTCTTTATGTGCCAAGTCCCTGCATTCGTCGAGCAATCCAAATTGACTAACATTGCTTCTTTGTTCGCTTTTTCGTTTGACTAGAAATACCTCAGGGTAGGTTCACCTACGTCCACTGGGATCAATGCTTCTGCCCCTTACACAAGAGAAAAAGGAGTATCCCCCGTGCTCGATTTGGTTGTTATTCGGTATGCCCATAGTACATCTGGCAGCTCTTCGAGCCATTTTCCTTTAGCTGCTTCCAATCTCTTTTTGAGATTTTGTATAATCACCTTGTTCATTGATTATGCTTGGCTGTTTTTGCTCGGATGATAGGCTGATGATGTGATTCTCTTGATTTCCAAGTTTTCAAGAGACTTTGCGACCTTTGCGCCTTTAAATTGTGGTCCATTATCGCAGGATATCTCTTTTGATATCCCAAATCTCCAAATAATGTTCTCCCACAAGAAATCTACCACTTCACTTTTGCCGATCTTTTGACAAGGATTTGCTTCAACCCACTTAGAAAAATAGTCAGTTAAAATCAAAAGAATCTTACCTTATCGGGGGCTGGTGGCAGTGGTCTGATGATATCCATTCCCCATTTCATGAACGACCATGGTGACAGAGATGAGTACAATGGCTCTTCCAGTTGACGTACCAATGGTGCTAAGCGTTAACATTTATCACATTTTTGAACATAAGCTTTGGCGTCTTGTTCCATTCGGGGCCAATAGTATCCCGCCCTTACTAATTTTAGTGCTAAGGAATCTGCCTAAGTTATTTTCGGAAATCCCTTTGTGGACTTGTTTCATAACATAATTAGTTTCGGAGTCTCCCAAACATCGGGCCAACGAGCCTTGGAAAGATATTCTGTATAGTTGACCTCCCATGAAGCTATATCGAGTTGCTTTAGAGCGTGGTGTCCGAGATGCCTTAGGATCTTCAAGCAGTTTCCCGTGTTCAAGGCAGTCAATAATTGTTTCTCCAATCCTAGACCTAGACCAAATTAGTCGGTTTTACCTTGTAATAGCTATTTGCGTCCAGTATCAAGTGCATAATTTGTACGACCATACCTGAGTCCGATCCTTTCATTTCCGTAGATGAGCCAAGGTTAGCTAGTGCATCTTCTTCTGCATTTTCTTCCCTCGGGATATGCGTGATTGATCACTCCCAGAATCAAGCAAGCAGAGCCTAAACCTTCATTACATATTGTTGCATGCGTTCCTCCTTGGCGTCAAAGATCCCATAGACCTGATTTACCACCATTTGGGAGTAACATTTGATTTCTATAACCTCGGAGTCTAGTCCCCGGGTCAATTTGAGCCCTGTAATCAAAGCTTCATACTCCGATTCATTGTCATTCAGAGGAATAGTTCTTATGGCCTGCATTAAGGTTTCTCCCGAAGGTGTGGTTAACACTATGCCGAGTCCGGACCCTTTCACATTGGAAGCTTCGTCTGTGAACAAGTACGAAACCCCCGATGTTGATTTCGACACAATTACTTCTTCTTTGGTAGCCAAAGGTAAAAGTCCTAGACTGAAATCGACCATAAAGTCAGCCAAATCCTTTGACTTAATTGCAGTCCTAGGTTTATATTCTATGTCAAATTCTCTCATTTTGACGGCCCATTTAGCCAGCCTGTCTGAGAGTTCAGGCTTATGAATAATATTACACAGGGGAAAAGTGGTCATCCTAGCTATGGGGTGACATTGGAAATAAGGCCTTAACTTTCGAGCGACGACTACGAGGGCTAAGGCTAATTTTTCCAGATGTGGGCAGCGAGTTTCTGCTCCTGTTAAAATTTTACAAACATAGTAAATAGGAGATTGCATACCTTCGTCCTCACGGACTAAAACAACACTTACTGCAACCTCCGAGACTACTAAGTATATTAGTAGTTGTTCGCCTTCCTCCAGTTTTGATAGTAACTAAGGACTTGGAAAATACCTTTTCAGATCCTTCAAAGCCTGCTGGCATTTTGGTGCCCACTTAAGGTTATCCTTATTCTTGATAAGTGCAAAGAAATGATGGCATTTTTTCGAAGATAGGGAAATGAATCTGCTCAAAGCGGCCAATCTGCCCATTAACCTTTGGACCTCTTTTATGCTTGATAGATGGTCCGGGATGTCTTCGATGGCTTTGATTTTATCGGGGTTAACCTCGATCCCTTTTTGTGACACCACGAATCGCAGGAATTTATCGAAGTTAACCTCGAATGCACACTTTTCGGGGTTAAGCTTCATGTTATGTTTCCGTAGGATGTCAAAAGTTTCTTGCAAGTGTTTAAGATGATCACCTACATTCAAAGACCTATCAAGCATATCATCTATGTAAACTTCCATGGTTTTCCCTGTTTATTTCTCAATTTTTTTGTTCACGAGTCGTTGATAGGTGGATCTCGCGTTCTTTAACCCGAAAGGCATCACATTGGAACAATATGTGCTAAAGTTCGTTATGAACGAAGTTTTTTCTGATCCTGCGGGTTCATCTTGATTTGGTTGTACTCGGAGTAGGAATTGAGGAAACTCAATAGCTCACGCCCGACAGTTGTATCAATCATTTGATCAATATTTGGCAATGGGAACGAGTCTTTTGAGCACGCCTTATTTATGTCCTTATATTCTACGCACATGCAAAATTTATTGTTCTTCTTTGTAACTACTACTACGTTAGTCAGTCAGGATACTTTACCTCTCTAATTGAACAGATATCAAGCAAGCGAGTTACCTATTATTTGACAATTTGTTTCTGACCTCGGAAATAGGACATTTTTTCTGCCTTACCAGAGGAATGCTAGGATCCAAGCTTAGCTTGTGCACGACCACTTCTGGTTGCATTCCTGTATCCACATGCAACCATGAAAAACAATCGACATTAAATATAAGGAATTCAATAAATCCAGACCTGAGCTTGGGGTGCAGTCCTGTCCCCGTGTGGAATTTCCTTTCCAAGAACTTTTCAAACAATGCGACTTGTTCAAGTTCCTCCACTGTAGATTTTGTTGCATCCGTATATTCTAGTATCTGAAAATACCTTGGTACCTGATAGGACTCTGACGACTCTTCCCTCTGGTTGATTTCGCTTGGCTCGGGAGTAGGCACCGGTTCCTGTAATTGCTATGCCGCAGGCTCCTTCGCTTTGCTACTGGAGACTAAGATTGCGTTCATATCCCTTGTTGTCGGTTGGTCACCTCGTATTTGTTTGACTTCGTGAAACCATGGTCTCCCCAGGATGATGTTGTAACACATATCACCATCCACCACCTCAAAAAGGGTCGTCTTCATCACCCTTACGGCATTCGTGGACATCAGGATCTCTCCTCAGGTCGTCACACTTTCTAGGTTGAACCCGACGAGAAGCTTTGTGGCTGGAGTTATGCTTACAGTGAGCTTGGCTTACTCCAACACCCTCCATTGTATAATATTGGCCGAACTTCCTGGATCCACTAGAACACGTTTAATTTTAATATCTAAGACATTTAGAGAGATTACCATGGCATCATTATCTGATAGAAACAGTCCAACGTCTTCTTCCATAAAAGTAATATCGTCTTCAAAGACTTCCTGGAGTCTCTTGATATGGGTCACTAACACCTTCATCTTTTTTTTGCCAAGAATGTAACCTCGTTAATCTCGTTCTCCCCGAGAATCATGTAGATCGTAAAATACGGGGGGTCTTCCCCTGCTTTCGAGGGCTCAGCATTATCACGATTGCGACCGTAGATTTTTTTAGCCCGGTCACTTAAAAATTCCCTGAGTGGCTATTTTTCAGCAATGTCGCAACCTCTTCGCATAGATACCGGCAGTCCCCAGTCCGGTGACCGTTTATCTCGAGGTATTCGCACCAAAAACTAGGATCCCTGTGGATGGGAGCAGATCTCATTGGTTTCGGGAACCGTGATTTTTAATGTTACTCATAGCCGACACCAGCTCCACTACCCTGATGTTGAAGTTGTATTCGGAAAGCTTGGGGTAGGAAGAATCTCGACAACTTGATGTTTTCTTGTCGTTTAACGACATGTTATTTTGGCTGTGATAAGCTCTCCTATCGGTAGCGAATCTATCTGCCAATCAAAAACCTCTGCCACATCCTTTGGCCCATTCATAGGGAAAAAATCGACTCCTCGAAGACCGTCGATCTGTGTCAAAATCGTCTTTCCATTTCTCTTTATTCTTTGCCCGATCTCGACCCTTGACTAACGTCGGGAAACCGAGCTGGTCATCTTCTATTCTTATCTTTGATTTGTACCGGTTGTGAACATCCGCCCAAGTTGTTTCTTTGAACTCGAGCAAACTTTCTTTCAATTTTCTAGAAGCATCAGAGCTTCTCAGATTCATACCTTTGGTGAATGCTTCAGCCTCCCATTCATCCGGTACGGCCGGTAATAACATCCTTTCCTTTTGGAGTCTGGTTACAAACTCCCGCAGCAACTCAAACACTCCTTAGGCAATCCTGAATATCTCGGTCTTTCAGGCATGTACCTTTTTGGCCTGGGCATGGTCCTTGATAAAAGAGTCCACGAGGATCTCAAAGGAATCTATAGAATGCCCGGGCAAAAGAGAATGCCACATCAGCGATCCTTTCGTAAGAGTCTCCCCGAATTTCTTTAGCAAAACTGACTCAATCTTGTGGGGAGCTAAATCGTTCCCCTTCACCGCTGTTGTATAGGTGGTGATATGCTCTTGAGGATTTCAAGTACCATCGTACTTTGGCATGTCTGGCATTTTAAACCGCTTCGAGATCAATTCTAGTGTCGTGCTTGGTTGTACGACAATTGTGTGTACTTCTTTTGAGTCCGGCCCCTTCAGCACTAGTGATGCGTCCGGAAATCTGATCCATTCAGGCATTTACTTCCCTCATAAACTGCATGAGTTTGAATTTAAAAGGATCACTTTTGTTGTTATGATCGGATCCGCTCCCCCGGCCCCATCGGAGCCGACCTCGCCCATCGGGGTGTTGTTGTCGACCCTCTGCGTTGTTCGATTTGCAGAACACCTTCTTTAGCTCCGTCATGACCTTATCATGTCGTGTGAGATGGCCTATAATGGACTCCTATTTCTCCTGCAAGACCCTAACTGCTTCGACGAGGTGCTCTTCTTCAGCATCATCAGGATTCGCCTCTCGTCGTGAACCGGTGTGGCCTCGTTCCTGTCACGACCCAAAATCCATAAGGTCGTGATGGCGCCGGACATCATTGTCAGGCAAGCCAAATCATAAATTAATTGAAATAATTTCCTATTTAAACATTTATGAAAAATGCATTTCCTTTCACTTTATTACACATTAACTAAATAAAATATGTCAAGTAACACAACAATTTGAATATTCCATATTAGCAATTGTATCCCAACACATCCCAGAACCCGGTGTCACAAGTACATGAGCAATTTCTAAGAATTTATACAATCATCACAAAGCCTGTCCGAAATACAAATTGGAAAAGGAAATTTAAAATAAAAATAAATACAGTACGAGGGAGACTCTATCAGCTTCGGATCGCCTCCGGATGATGCAGCTCGCCTAAGTCTCCGAATCCTCCACATTGCTATGAAAGTACCTGTGCAATAAAATGCACAGCAAGTGTAGCATGAGTACAAAAACAACGTGTACTCAGTAAGTCGCCCGCCTAACCTCAGAGAGGTAGTGACGAGAGGTCAAATTAGACACTTGCTAAAAGTCAATTTAGTGTATTCAAGTGTGACACTAAGCATGATTATCATAGGCAATTTTATTAAGTTCAGGAATAAATAATATCAACTC
>ML377004.1:0-61594 GCA_005239525.1 Nicotiana knightiana
AGGAACACATAAACGGCCCTGAAGTCTCAGAACACTATCCTCGCCAATAGTAACCTCCTTGGCACCACCCTGCACCACTGTCTCCCGAAGCTCTGCCAAACACGGATCATCATACTGCCGAGCCTTAATCTCCCCCAATAACGAAGACTGAGCAACCACATGTGCAAGAACTCGACGAGGCTCTGAAAGGTCTAATCTCACCAGGAGATTAGCCAAGGATTTAATGTCCAAGGTAAGTGGTCTCTCCTCTGCTGCAATGTAAGCCAAGCTACCCATACTCCCTGCCTTCCTGCTCAAGGCATCAGCTACCACATTTTCCTTGCCCGGATGATAAAGAATGATGATATCATAATCCTTCAACAACTCAAGCCATCTGCGCTGCCTCAAATTAAGATCCCTATGCTTGAACAAGTGCTTCAAGCTACGGTGGTCTGTATAAACCTCACAGGACACTCCATACAAGTAGTGCCTCCAAATCTTATAAGCATGAACAATCGCCGCCAACTCTAAATCGTGCACAAGATAATTTTTCTCAGGAACCTTCAGTTGGCGCGAAGCATAGGCAATAACTCTCCCATCCTGCATCAACACACATCCCAAACCAATGCGTGAAGCGTTGCAATACACTGTGTACATCCCAGAATCGGAAGGCAATACTAGAATTGGCGCTGAAGTCAATGCCGCCTTGAGCTTCTGAAAGCTCGCCTCACACTCGTCAGACCATCGAAACGGGGCATTCTTCTGAGTCAATCTGGTCAATGGAGCTGCAATAGAAGAGAACCCCTCCATAAATCGGCGATAATAGCCTGCTAGGCCTAAAAAGCTCCTGATCTCTGTAGCTGAAGTAGGATGCGACCAACTCTGAACTGCCTCGATCTTCTGAGGATCAACCTTGATACCCTCTTCGGATACCACATGCCCCAGGAATGATACGGAATTCAACCAGAACTCACACTTGGAGAACTTAGCATTTAGCTTCTGTTCCGGCAATGTCTGGAGCACAACTATCAAATGCTGCTCGTGCTCCCCCATGCTATGTGAGTAAATCAAGATGTCATCAATAAAGACAATAACAAAGGAATTAATATACGGCCTGAACACCCTATTCATAAAGTCTATGAATGCTGCTGGGGCATTAGTCAAGCCAAAGGACATCACCAAGAACTCATAGTGGCCATATCTCGTACGGAAAGCAGTCTTTGGGACATCTGAGGCCCGAATCTTCAACTGATGATATCCCGATCTCAAATCAATCTTAGAAAACACCCGAGCACCCTGCAACTGGTCAAACAAATCATCGATGCATGACAAAGGATACTTGTTCTTAATGGTGACTTTGTTCAACTAGCGGTAGTTAATACACATCCGCATGGACCCATCCTTCTTCTTCACGAATAGAATTGGAGCACCCCATGGCGATACACTCGGTCTGATGAACCCCTTAACTAACAACTCCTCAAGCTGTTCCTTCAACTCCTTCAACTCCTTCGGAGACATACGGTACGGAGGAATAAATATAGTCTGGGTGCCTGGAGCTAAATCAATGCAGAAATCAATATCACAGTCCGGAGGCATGCCTGGAAGGTTAGAAGGAAATACATCAGCAAACTCTCGAACCACTGGCACTGAATCAATCGTCGGAGACTTGGCGGTGGTGTCCCGCACATAAGCAAGATAGGCCAGACAACCTTTCTCGACCATATGTCGAGACTTCATGAATGAAATAACTCGGCTGGCTGCACTAACTGAGGAACCTCTCCACTCCAGACTAGGGGACTCGGGCATGGCTAAAGTAACTGTCTTGGCATGGAAATCTAGAACGACATGATAAGGAGATAGCCAATCCATGCCTAGAATAACCTCAAAATCAACCATATCGAGCAATAAAAGGTCCGCTCTAGTCTCGAACCCACAGAAGGTGATCACACAAGACCGATATATCCGGTCTACCACCACAGAATCGCCCACAGGAGTGGACACATATATAGAAGAACCCAAGGACTCGCGGGGAGCATCTAGAAAATGAGCAAATAATGCTGGGTCCTGGGTCAAATAATACTGAAGCCTCTCTACCACATACTAAGATAAATACCTGTGATCACGGCGTGTGAGGCCACTACATCTGATCTGGCCGGAATGGCATAGAATCTGGATGGAGTATCGGAAGACTGAGCTCCACCAGAGTGAACAGGAGATGCCTGTCCTCCCCCTGACTGACCTCCACCTCTAGGACAACCCCTGCCGACGTGTCCTCTACCTCTAGGTGGCCGGACTGCTGGTGCTGGACCCATCGGCTGATAACCCTGCTGTACGGCCTTGCCCCAAAACCTGGGACGATTCCTCCTCATATGGCCTGGCTATCCACACTCGTAACAACCCTTAGTTACCATATTCTTCTGCCCCGAAGAAGAACCCTGAATGGCCGGAGGGCGATATGGGCCCTTTGGCATAGCACTCAAGTAGGGGTCAGAGGATCTCGGATGATTGGGATAACCACGAATGGCTGGAGGACGGTAGGAATGCTCTGGCATGGCGCTGAAATGAGGCCTCACTGGAACACCTCGGGGAGGTAGTGGAGGTGCTGAATATAAAGGCCTCCTGGGCTGACCACTGCTAAACTGAAATCTGCCCCTAGCTGAGGCACCTCTGAAATCTCCGGAGAATCTAGCCCTCTTGTCCTGCTACCCCTGCTCCCTGCTCCTTGACCGATACCCCTCGATTCTGCGAGCAATCTCTACCACGAGCTGATAAAGAGTACCCATCTCCACCTCTCGGGCCATGGTGGCCCTAATACCTGGATGCAACCCAGCCAAAATATCTGCACCCTCTCTACATCAGTAGGTAGTATCATGAGTGCATGGCGAGACAACTCTGAAAATCTGGCCTCATAATCTGTCACTGACGTCTGTCCCTGCTCTAGCCGCTCAAACTAATACCGAAGCTCTTCCCTCTCAGAGGGTGGGATATATCTATCCAGAAACATCTGCGTGAACTGCTCCCAAGTCACAGGAGGAGAATCTGCTGGCCTACTGAGAATATAGGACTGCCACCACCTACGAGCTCTACCCTCCAACTGGAAGGTAGTGAAATCCACTCCATGGGACTCTAGTATCCTCATGTTGTGCAGTCTGTCCCTGCACCTGTCCACAAAGTCTTGGACATCCTCGCCTCGCTCACCCCTAAAGACTGGAGGGTGCAATCGAGTCCATCTATCTAATAACTTCTGCGGATCGCCGTCTGCAGCTGGTCTAGGCTCAGGTGCTGCTACAACAAGCTCGACCCCACGCACGGGCAGTGTCCCCGGGGTATGATGTAATGTTGCTGTCTGGCCTACAACCTGGGCAGTAGGGTTCTGGACTCCCCCTCCTACCTGAGAAGTGGCAGGATTTGCTGGAAATAAACCAGCCTGGGACATAATGTCCATAAATCTCATCATACGACCCATGACTTCCTGGAAGCCTGGCGCCGTCATGAAGTCTATTAGAGCAGGATCAGCTGGAGGCACCTCGTCCTGCTCCTCTATAATAGGGTCCTCTGGTGGCGGAACCGAAATAGCTCTGGGATGCTCTTTTCCCCTACCGCGGGCCGGTGCCCTCCCCTGGCGTCTGCCGCAGCATCGAACAACGGGGGTAGCGACCCTTCCCGGGTCTGGAACATCAGATGCACTCATCCTTAACATCTGTGAGAGAATAGAAGAATGAGTTTAGTAAATCATCGACTGCACTATAGAGTAAGAACAAAGAGATGTTTCCTAACACCCCATACCCTCCTGAAGATAAGTACAAACATCTCCGTACCGATCCGCAAGACTCTACTGGGTTCGCCCGTGAATCGTGAGACTTACGTGAACCTAGTGCTCTGATACCATGTTGTCACAACCCAAAATCCTAACTTAGGTCATGATGGCGCCCAACGGCGGGGTCAGGCAAGCCAACACTCAATTTACTAAGGGTTCTTTCTTATTTGATTAAACATTTCAACATATACTCAGTTTTTAAAACCTAAAACATAAATCAACAAGGATAATTAGCCAGTTTTTAAAAAAGCAGTCACGAGGAGGCGTGAGACAAATATATATACAGACCCGTAATCCATAATAACTATCACGTGTGTGCCAAGAACTAGTGTCACAAGTCCTACGGGCATACTAACAGAATATACAAAAGATACAATATACAGTCCCACTGTCTGAGAGAAATAGACGGGAAATAAGCAAAAGAAACCCCATGGTGCTGCCGGAGATCGTCAGGAGAAAGCAGCTCACCGTGATGTCAGGTCCGTCTATAATCAGAATCAAGCTCCGGCCTGGAAACCAGATGCACCTGCCTCAGAACCTGTACAATTAAGTACAGAAGCGTAGCATGAGTACATAAGTATATATGTACCCAGCGAGTATCCCGCCTAACCTCGAAGAGGTAGTGACGAGAGGTCGACATGACACTCACTAAGGTCCAACAATATAAGTTAACAGAATGTGATGAAAACGGAAGGCATGTAAAGGCAGTGAAGCATCAAATATATATAAGGCACTGAAACCCAAGGAAGTACTAGAAATAAATAAACAATTACTACTTTACCTTCCCCCAAACATCTGTAAAATCAATGTCCAAGAATTTAGTAGCAAATAGATCATGCGCATACAGGGTAAGGACAACCGGCCGGATTCATAAGATAGTCATGTCTGTGCACTGCCGAGGGTCGAACGACCCGAACCATAAGTGCACCTTTCCATAATGTAGTCACATCTATGCACTGCCGATGATCGAACGACCCGAACCATAAGTGCATCTTCCAATCCGCCGTGGCGTACGGCCTGTTCCCATAAGATCCGCTCGTGGAATGTAAATTGCGAAGCGGTCACATGCAGACACACTATTCCTTTTTAGATTACTTTTCAGTAAACAATTCCTTACAAATTTTCTCAAATTCCATGATCTTAGGGAAATAAGCCACATGTAACATTTAAGTTATTAAGCATATAGTTCATATCAAGTAAAACACAAGGCATGATGTGGGCCTAACTACACGGACATAATAATAATAGCCGCTACGTACAGACTCTCATCACTTTGTACGTACGTAGCCCCCACAATTATTACATATAGCATTTAAAACACCTACGGGGACAATTCCCTCTTACGAGGTTAGAAAGGAGACTCACCTCGTGTCGAATATACTCCCCGGACCAAGAACGCGCCTGAAACTCCGAACTCTACACCCGAGGACTCAAAACTAGCCAAATGTTATACAAATACATCAATTTATGCTCAAAGTATGGAAATTCTCCTACTTATTTAGTAAATTCATCAGTCTTGAAGAAAACCCAAAATTCACCCCGGGCCCGCACGCTCGAATTTTGAAAATTCATGAAGGAACCACTCACGCATAACCTAAGGATCGTTAATACATGATTTTTACTTGATTTCATAGCTAATTGACGGGTAATTCTCTAAATTCCTGAAAGCCCTAGGTTACTACCCAATTCTTTACTAATTAAGAAGGTTAACTTAACTAAGAATTCATGAATTAAACTAACTTTGGGGTAGAATTTACTTACCTCTCAGTGGTTGGGTCGTGGAGCCCTTTTCCCAAGCTCTCAAAGTGTTTTAATGGAGGAAGGAATGAAGAAACAATGAAGAATCCCCTATTTTAAAGAAACACACTGGCTAACAGTGGTACCGCACCTGCGAGCAAAGGCTCGCACCTGCGGAAGTGGACGAGGAAGCCTGGGCCCGCTCCTGCGGAACTTTTTCCGCACCTGCGAGAAATGGGCTGCCCGCTGGGGGTCGCACATGCGAGGCTGGGACCGCAGGAGCGGTCCCGCACCTGCGACTGGGCAACCGCACATGCGGTCACACCAGAACAGGTGCACCAGCAGCTATTTCAGCTGGTTTTTGGCCTCGTGTGGTGTCCGGGAGGCACCTGGGCCCACCCGAGCCCCCGTCCAAATATACCAATAAGTCCTAAATCATAATACAGGCTCGCTCGAGCTTTTGGAAAACTCAAGACAACGCTAAAACTCAAAATCACATCCCAAAACCCCTAGAATCATAACTTAAGAACTTCAAGTTCTTGAATTCGATAACAATGCGCCAAACCGACCTATACTACTTGGAATGATACCAAATTTTGCAGGCAAGTCATAAATGACATAACAGAACTATTCCCCATCTCGGAATTCCATTCGTACCTTGATAACACAAAAACAAGTTCCAAACCAAATTTCAACTTAAGCAAATTCTTATTTCTATATTGGGCGCCGAAACGCTCCCGGGTCATCCAAAACCCATTCCGAACATACGCCCAAGTCCGAAATCATCATACGAAGCTACTGGAACCGTCGAAACTCGATCCCGAGGTCGTTTACTCAAAATGTTGACCGAAGTCAAATTTGGCCAAAAATGCCAACCTTAAGGAACTAAGCGTTCCTATTATGCTCTAAACAATTCCGAGTCCCGAACCACCCATCCCCGCAGGTCATAAATCATAATAAGCCACTATGGGAAGTTCCATTTAGGGGAACAGGGTCCGATAACGCATAACGACCGGTCAGGTTGTTACAAGACCCTCGGCTCAGAGGAGCATAAGCACCACATTAAAGAAGAGAAAAACACGAATCACAACAGTGAGAAGCCATGTAAAAGCAGCATAAATAACAACCAAATAATCAGGACCGCAATGAAAGAAATGGTAGGTAGTCATAGAAATCTAATGCCAACAAAATACTAAAATACGTGCTAATACTACCGATATGACAAGGAGAACACTAAAATAACTGTCCTACTACCTTAATCTTCGACCTCCACACCTTCCTATCAAGAGTCATCGGTCAGCTGAAGCTGCATCATGTCATTTCTAATCACCTCATCCCAATTCTTCTTCGGCCTACCTCTACCTCTCCTTAGGCCTTTCAATGTCAACCTCTCACACCTCCTGACCAGAGCGTCTGTGCTCCACCTTCTCAAGAATATATAATTTTTACAAACTGCAAAATCATAAAGAGAAAATATGAAAATATTGTATAAAATCTGAAATGATACATCAATAATTATTATAGTACAAAATATTTACCTGGTGAATACTAGGTACGGCCGCTAGTTTAATTCGCATATGTCGGAGTTTCAATGACTTGCCAATTAAGAATGTATGGCGTATTATTTCCAACAAGAACAACTAGATTCTTGTTGACCATAGCGAAACACTCAAAAAAATCATATTTTCAATGCAAGTGGTTAACCTCCGAGCCTACACAACGTCAAATTGTTGTACTGTATGTCTCTCACTGTCTTGAGAATATCTACAAAGGACTTTGTTACCAAGCATACGTCTGATATTGATATCTTTAATGATATCAAAATCATCTTTGTTGATACTATGATTATTGGCATCTAAGAATAGGAAATGATGAACAAACACCATAAAGGCCCTCTCGAACGCATCATCATCCAACTTCTATTCTTTTTCCTTGAAGCGATCAAGAAGATGCACCCTCATTATTACCTTTTTCTACCTCCTGGTAAATGCTCGTCTAGCAACCTATTGACATCCAGTTTGTTGTAGATAGTGTCATTTTCTACATACTTCAAACTAGTGATAATAGTAAAGGTTCCAATGCCAAAACGCGACAAACAACCATTGAGTTTAATCCACAACTCTCTTTCCCACCCCTAGACGACTTTCCTCAATAACATATAATGTATGAGTTGATTTTGTATCTTAAATGGAGGTACGTCCAGGCAGAAGCAAAAATAGCTATTATGGAACATTTGAAGCTACATGTCAATCAAACATCACTTCAAAATGACGACAATGTCAGTCCTTGTATGGGAACTAATCTTGTTGCAGAAATGTTGAACTGGTTATATATAAAAGTCCCCAACCTGCATATAAAAAGGAAGAAGAAAAAAATAAGTAAACAAAAAATATCATTAATGAATAAACATCAAGAAGTACATATCAAGTATTTGTATATACTTGTACAAAAATATTTTATAAAGATGTATAAACTAGTATTGCAGTACATGTATAAGGAAATATAAATTGGTATATCAATTTGTATAACTCTGTATAAAGTTAATAGCACTATGGGAAATACCTTCAATTTAGTATTCACTGCTTGAATTTGCGTTGAGTAGCATTCCTTTGTTCTCTGGATATATTGTCAAGACTACTTTCACCATCGTCGTTGATCTTTCTCTTTTTCTGTTAAACATCAGGTCTCACATCATCATCTTCGTCGACCATAATAGATTTCAACTTCTTTTTAGCTTTCTCGCGTTGATCGCATTTCTTAGTCCTCATTCTAACATTCTTAACAAGATTATTAGTGTTTTTCGTCTGCAGGGAGGGGGGGGGGGGGGGGGGGTCATTCAGTTACTTTATCGTTGGCAAATTTATGTAGGGGCAGGGCACTGAAATCATCATCAGGGGCCTAATCATATCCATCCGCTTCAGAAATAGTGGTTGAGGACAAGTCCCTCAATGTAGCATCAATATCAAACTCAAACCCTTTACCAACAATCTTCAAATGACTTTTAGAAGCAGACATTTTCGAACACATTTTCTGAAAAAATAAGCTAACGATAAGCCATACTACTACACAAATAACATATAAACAAAAATACAAGTAAATTAAAACAACAAATAAATTAAACAGAGCAAGTAATATGGCCTCTTCTTCAATTTTAAAACCCACGTTATAACAAAAATTAAAACCCACACTATAACAAAAATAAAAAATAAAACTATACCTTAAAAAGCAAGATAAAAAGATATGAAAACGGAAACAACTTTAAAGTATGAGCAGATATGGAAGGAACAAATAGCGAAACAAATACAACCACATTTTAAAACAAAAAAACCAGAAAAATGTAACAAAAATCAAAAGTGAAATTGTGTAAAATGATCAAATGAAAGAGAACATTACCCGAAAAGAAAAAGAAAATCTCAATAAATTGAAGGAGAGGCAGTAGTAGCGACAATTTTTGTGAGTTGAGCGTGTAAAAGGTCTAAGAAGAAGAGAGAAAAAGAAAGAGAAAAAACTGAATAACGATTATAAAATTTAATGTGGGCTCCCTCCTCAGCATCTGCTTCTACGGTGGCTAGCTCTTCCAACCTAGCTCCGCTTCTGCAGCCTCAAGCCTGCAGATGCGTGTCTACGGACACGCATCTGTGACCAAAATTCCGCATATGTGAGAACACCAGAACTCAGCAAATCTTCAGCAATACCAACTCAATCCAAAATGATATGAAATCAATCTAAATCGAATAAAAATCCAACCTCAAATCGACCCTCAAATCACTAATTTTTACTATAAAAAATCATAGTAAAAAACCCCAAATTCCACCTTAGATTCAAACAAACTAGTTGTAATAATCTATGGGTAATTAATATCTAACGCCAAAATCAAGTAAAGTGCACTTACCCCTTCAACTAAAGTGAGAAACTCTCCAAAAATCGCCTCTAACGAGCTCCACAACTCCAAATAATGAGAAAAATGGCCAAACCCTTCGAACTAATATATTTTCCAGGATTTTCGCATTTGCGAACAAGCTGCCGCATCTGCGGACAAAATCTCGCATCTGCGAGTCCTGCTTAATCTCTCGACCTACCGCATCTGTGGCCCCTCCTCCGCATCCGTGGGTTTGCTTCTGCGCCCCAACTTCCGCTTCTACGGTCCCTGGCTCCTCCAGCCCAGCTCTGCTTTTGCATCCTCAAGCTCGCAAATGCGTGTCTACAGACACTCAGCTGCAACCAAAATTTTGCAGATGCAAAAACACCAGAACTCATCAAATCTTCAGCAATACCAACTCTTTATAAAATGATTAGAAATCAATCAAAAACACACTCGAGGTCCATGAGACTCCATCCAATCACACCAACCAATACCAAAACATAACACGGACCTACTCGGGGTCTCAAATCACATAAAACAACATCAAAACCAAGAATCACATCTCAATTCAAGCCAAAGGAACTAATGAATTTCCTACTTTCAAAACTCATGTCGAACTGCATCAAATCAACTCGGAATGACATCAAATTTTGCATGCATGTCCCAAATGAAACAACAAATCTATTCCAACATTCGAAAACACAATCCGAACGCGATGTCATCAAAGTAAACTCCTGGTAAAACCTATGAACCTTCCAACCTTCAACATTCCAAATTTCACCAAATATAACCAAATCAACCTAGGAACCTCCAAATTCAAATACGGACATAAGTGTAAAACCACCATACGAACCTATTGGAACCATCAAAACACTATTTTGGAGTCGTCTACACAATAATCAAACTCCGATCAACTCTTATAACTTAAGCCTCCAACTAAGGGACTAAGTGTCCCAATTCAATCAAAACTCCCTTGAAACTAAACCAACCATCCATGCAAGTCCCATAACAATAAAGAAGCATAAAATAGGGGAACAAGGCTCAAATACTCAAAACGCCGTCCGGGTCGTTATAACCTTTGTCATGACCCAAATCCCACCATAAGGTCGTGATAGAACCTAATATCTAAGACTAGGAAAGCCAATCACTTAACAATATTTAATTAACAAAACTTGATAATAACAAGATATAGTTTAATAAAGAAGCGGAAATAGTGTTAACACAAGGTTAAATGGCAATGTCTAAAACAACTCCCCAGAACTAGATAGTATAAAGTCCTGAGCTCTAACAGAATACATAAGGATAATTCAAAGTATAATACTGTTTGAATGTAAAGTTAGCAGTATCAACATAAAGGATAAGATTACAAAGGAATGCGACAACTCACAGCTCTGTCTTGAATCCTCGCGACCAATATAAGCACTCACTCCCTAGGTTTGCATCCTCCAACACCTATATCTACACAAGAATATTCATAAGTGTAGTATGAGTACACCATATTTGGTATCCATTAGTAAGTATCAAGACTAACCTCGGTGAAGTAATGACGAGGTTCAATTCATATGATACTCACTAGTCAATAAAATCATACACAATATATCAATAACTGACAGTAGAATAATGAAAAGCAATGTGATCAATATTGTGAGAATATGTGATAACAACTCAATGTAGGAGAACCCAAATTTGACGGCAAGTCATTAACTAGAAGTGAAGGTACATAATAGCATGTCAAATTTAACTATTAACTCAAAAAGAAGAAGAAGCCTAAATGGTGATTAAGGAAAACATGTATATGATCAAAATATCATTCCCTTTTCATCACAAGCATATCATCAAGAGAATCATCCAAAAGCATCACATAACATCTTTAATAATGCCACCTTTATTTCGCCGCATGTGAAATAACAATAAATTCCACCCTTATTTTTCCATATGCACATTCACCAACCTTATTTTTCCACATGGGAAACCCGAGAAAATGCCACCCTTATTTCTTTTCATGCGCACAACAATAATCAAAATCGCATGGCAAAGACCTCGTGCCAATACCAATTAATCTGCTCAACATGTCCGCATGTTCCATTATTATCACGAAGCAATATGCTAAATTTTCATCAAAGATATAAGCTCATAACTTATCAACAAGGTACACAAGGACATGAGAATAATACAAAACTACGGGTAGGTGTTCAACACATAAAGCATAACTATGGAAAAAACAATTCTAACAATCATGATCATGTCGTCACAAAGTGAATGAACATGTTTCATATAAAGTACATCATCGAACTAGGGCATATTAACAGCCTAAGGTCCTAATCAGGTCATAAACCATACATAACACCCGTGTACACACTCGTCACCTCGCATACACGTCGGTTCCCACATAGCACGGATAAGCAAATAAGATCAAATCCTAAGGGATATTCCCCTATCACAAATGCGAGAAGGTCTCTGCAAAAGAAGCCCATCTCAAATGCGAGCAGAATTTTGTAAATGCGAGGTCTGTTGCACCAACAAAAATATGAAGCTATTCAAAACTCATCCAAACTAATCCAATACTCACTCGAGCCTCACACCAAATATCCACACAAGTACATAAACCTTATATGAACTCGCTTGCAACCTTAGAACATCAAAATAACATAAAAGCCACGAATTGAATACCAAAACACATCATGAAAGCTATAAAATCTCAAGAACATCAATATTCACAACCGAACCCAGAATGAGATCAACTCGGACTAAGATCTCAAAGTCATTCAAAATGAGATCAACTCGATGAGATCAAAATTTGCACACAAGGTCTAAATGAAAAAACAGACCTATTACAAACAAAACTCCGAACCCGATAGCCACAAAATCAACTGCCAGTTAAACCTATGAACCTTCCAAACTTTTAAATTTTCAACTTTTGTTAATTAGAGTCAAATCAACCTAGGAATATCCAAATCCAAATCCGGACATACGCCTAAGTCCAAAATTACTATATGAACCAATTGGAACTATGAAAATACTATTCTGAGGTTGTCTATACAAAAGTCAAACCTCGGTCAAATCTTATAACTTAAGCTTCCAACCTTGGAACTAACCATTCCAATTCATTCCAAAACCTCCCCGAACTTAAACCAACCATCCCCGCAAGTCACGTAACAACAAATACACATATGAGTAGCATCAAATAGGAAAATATGGCTAAAATATGCAAAATGACCGATCTGGTCATTACAAGCTTGAATCCTCTCAATTAATCAAAAAAAAACTCCCGAGGTCCGCTGCTACCAACACCGAGATATGCACAAAAATATGCAGAAGTGTAGTAAGAATACGGGATAACATGTAATCAATAAGTGTCTAGATTAACCTCGGTAAAGTAATGATGAGGTTCAAGTCATGTGACTCCCTAGTCAAAGTGCCTATGCAATATATCAAGTAACTGGCAACAAGAGTATAACAAGATGTAGTATCATCAATTCAACAAAACAAGAGTTATCACCTAATCATAGGTAAATCAATATAACAAAACAAATTATCAGTTAATAACAGAGGTATATAGTAGCATGTTAAAAGCAACGTGAAATCATACAAAATGCATTTCAAGCATAAAGAATTCACTTGCATGATCAAGAATGTCACCCTTATACTCCAATCATCATCAATACAGAATGCCACCCTTACACTCAACACATCATCAACCAAGAATTCCATCCTAATAATCCCCATCAAAATTAATTACATTTTTGTAGCCAAGCACACACATAATTATACACGTCATAAAGTAGGAAAATGATAAGCTAAAGTGTTGAACCTACAAGGGCTTGTTAACAATGTAATGACCCGACCGATCGTTTTGAACTCTAGCGCGTCGTTCAACGGTTTGAAGTCTTGAGCAGATCCCTTTCAGGTATTATGACCCGTGGGCATGGTCGGAGTTGAATTGCGGGAAGTTCGGAGTCAAATTGGAAGGAAAATTTTCATTTCAGAAGCCTTAAGTTGGAAAAATGGAATAAGAATGGAATTTTGAGTAAATGACCTCCGAATCAGGATTTAAAGGTTCTTACAGTTTTTTATGATGATTTAGGACTTGGGCGTATGTCCGGATCGGGCTTTGGATAAACCGGGAGCATTTCGGCGCATATTATGGAAGATAGCATTTTAGAAGAATTTTATAAGTTTGGGCTGTAAGGCATTTCAGTGTTATTGATGTCCGTTTGGGATTCCGAGCCTGGGAATAGCTTTGTATGGTGATTCTGGAGTTAGGAGCGTGATCAGAAGTTAATTCGGATGTCTTTAGGTTATTTTGAAGTCA
Source organism: Nicotiana knightiana (assembly GCA_005239525.1). Classification (NCBI taxonomy): domain Eukaryota; kingdom Viridiplantae; phylum Streptophyta; class Magnoliopsida; order Solanales; family Solanaceae; genus Nicotiana; species Nicotiana knightiana. The sequence continues at coordinate 13,708 of ML377004.1, forward strand.
TTTGGCTAAAGATAGAAATTTGAAGGTTTTTGAGAAATCCGACCGGAAGTGGAAATTTTGATATCGGGGTCGGACTGTGATTCCGGAAGTTGGAACAATTCCATAATGTCGAATATGACTTGTGTGAAAAATTTGGGGTCAATCAGTTGTGATTTGATAGGTTTCGGCATCGGATGTAGAAGTTGGAAATTTCAAGTTCATAAAGTTTGAATTTTAGTGTAATTTGTGATTTCGGCGTTGTTTGATGTGATTTGAGGCCCCGACCAAGTTTGCATTATGTTTTGGAACAGGTTGGTGTAATTGGACGGGGTCCCGGGGGCCTCGGGTGGATTCCGGATGGTTAACGGATCAAGTTTGGAGTGTGAAGAAGTGCTAAAATTGTTGTCATCTAGTGTGACCACACCTGCGAGGATTTGGCCGCAGGTGTGGTTTGGGCGTCGCAGGTGCGAGATTTTGCTGCCTTGGCTGGGAGCACATGTGCAATGTAATTTCCGCACCTGCGAAGGTGCAGATGCGGACAATGGGGCGCATATGCGAGTTTGGCTGGAGCTGAGAAAGCCGCAGGTGAGGGAGTTTGGGTGCACCTGCGGGAGCGCAGGTGCGAAGGTTGGATTGCAGGTGCGGAAATGAGGCCTGGGAAGAATGTTTTAAAATGGAATTTTTGGCCATTTCTTCATTATTTCATTTGGTGTGGGCTATTTTGAGGAGCTTCAAGAAGGGATTTCCATCATGCATTACTAGGTAAGTGATTCCTTCCCATTCCTAAGATAAATATGTGATCTTACATGGAATTAGACATGAAAATTTTTATAAAATTGGGATTTCAAGGGAAGACCTAAAAATTTAATAATTTGGATTTTAGCCACAAATTAAGCATGAATATTTGAGTGAATCTTATATTTGAGCTAGTAAAGCTACGGGTAGAGTTTATCCTTGAGAAATTTCAGAATCCGGGCACGTGGGCCCAAGGGCATTTTGGCCAATTCCTTGAGCGGAGTTGGGAATTTATATAATTTAAATTTTTACAAATATTAGAGTATATTTTCATTTGTTTGTCGTTATTTGGATAGTTTTGGGGCGTTGTGCGTCCATTGGAGTCGTCGGAAGGGCTTGGAAGCCGGTTATGGAATTTCAGAGCGAGGTAAGTCTCCTTTCTAACCTTGTGAGGGGAATTGTCCCTATAGGTGAACTAAGTAAATATGTGCTACTATTTATGGGGGCTACGTACGCACGAAGTGACAAGGGTCCGTGCGTAGCTACTATTATGCTTATGTCCGGGTAGTCTAGGACTCACTAGCATGCCTTACGTGTTGTACATGTGATCCTGCCAATAATATTAGACTGATGATGCTATTGAATTGGTAGTTTGTTTCCTAAGAAGGCTAGAGTGAACCTTTCTTAATCATTTAGAAAGATAATTGACTCCTCTATGGATAATTGTATTCCTGATAAGGTTATATTATTGAATATTATTAAACTTGGCAAATGAATTTCGAGAAAAGATTTAAATACTATTTTTGTGATTTTTAAAAGAGAAATTTGTCATTTACTTGAGTATTTGTTTCCCGATGTAGTCGGGGTGGACTGTTGATTGTGCATGATTGTGTGTGACCGCTTCGCAATTTACATTCTGCGAGCAGAGTGTTATTTCCCCCACTCTCATGGGAGCGGGCCGTACGCCACAACGAGATTGAAAGATACATTATGGTTAATATTGTGTGTGCATGTGACCGCTTCATAATTTACATTCCGCGAGCGGACTGTTATTTCCCTCACTCCCATGGGAGCAGGCCGTACGCCACAGCGAGATTGAAAGATATATTATGGTTCGGACCGTTTGACCATCGGCAGTGCACAAATATGATTATTATGATGGCTCAGGCCAGTTGTCCTTATCCCGTATGCGCATGCTAAATTGTTAATGATTTCATGGATTTTGAAGTGACAAGATATTTTGGGGAAAATAAAGAAGTAATTATTTATTTAAGATATTTGGGGGAAAATGAAGAAGTAATTGTTTATTTAAGATATTTGGGGGGAAAATGAAGAAGTAATTGTTTATTTAAGATATTTGGGGGAAGAATGAAGTAGTAACTGTTTATTTACTTTCAGTATTTATTTGAATTATAGTCATCTTTAACGTTTACTGTTTTTATCATCCTCGTATGCCTATTACTGATATCATATCTTGTTAAAATTATTTTGTTGGACCTTAGTGAGTGTCAGGTCGACCTCTCGTCACAACCTCTCTGAGGTTAGGCGGGATACTTACTGAGTACACGTTGTTTTTTTGTACTCATGCTAAGCTTGCTGTACATTTTGTTGCACAGGTACCTTCATAGCATTATGGCTGACTTGAAGAATTAGACGAGCTGCATCACTCGGAGACAAACCGTATTCGGCAAAGTCTTCCTCTACGTATTGTATTCTCGTTTTTATTCCTTGTCCAATTTGTATTTCGGACAAGCTTTGTAGAATTTGTAAAATTCTTAGAAATGGATCATGTACTTGTGTCACCGGGTTCTGGGATGTGTTTGGGGATGTATTTTATAAAAATGGAATATTAAACTGTCGTATTTACTTAGCGGATTTTATTCAGTTACTATGTAATAAAGTGAAAGGTAATGATTTCAAAAATGCTAAAATAGGAAATTTAACCTAATCATTTAATGATTGGCTTGCCTGATAGTGGTGTCCGGTGCCATCACGACCTTATAGATTTTGGGTCGTGACAAACCACCTTTAACTAAATTGGACTATCCTAATTATCTAACCAAGATTTAAACTCAAATTTATTTAAATCTAAACAAACTAAAATAAAGGGAAAAAATAGTGAATTCTAAACAAAGGAAGAGTAGATTTTTATGTTATCAATATGATGAAGACGATTTAGGATTATGGGATATCTAACTGTTCTATTGTATTTGTCACTTGAATTGACTAATTAATTTATCTGGTTATTGATTGACGAGGTTAATATTGCTCATATGAATCTATCGAGTTCTTACTCTCCTATTCAAACTAACCTAATGACTATTCAATAAGAATACATTCGTAATTCCTGTGTAATAACCAAACATGCATATGTCTATCCTAAACGCGAATTCCTTTCCCGATGCCTAGGTTCAAGAATTTGCTCTTCTTAATCATATGTGCAATCTAGAATTCTCACTTTCGAGTTCAATTATAGATTCGTAGATAATATTTAATTCGTGATAAAGCAATTAAATAATTAAGTGCAAGATTGAATAAATAAAGTACGATAAATAAAGAAATCAAAATCAATATTCGAATAATAATAGTCATGAAATAAGCACAACCCTAAAGTGTGAAGTTTAGCTCCACATAGACATGGTAGCAAAACAACAAATCATCCAATGAAACATAAAAATTACTAAGTTTGACGGAAGAAAGATGAAATCTAATGAACTCCGTGGAGGATCCTTGCTCTCCCTTAGTCAAAACTTCTGTAAAAATTGTGTCTAATGAATATTTATACGTGTAGAAAAAAGCCTAGACGAAATAACAAAGTGCAAAACCAATAAGGAGACAAAATAACCTCGAAATCCGACTCCCGCATTGCCGCGTGAAACATACCAGCTTTCTTCCACTAGAGATCGCGTCGAAGCCTTTAACGAGAAGAAAAACTCTCGTGCCCCACCTGCTTCTTTGTTTCATTTTCACTTTTCTTCTTGCCTAACTTTTCAACTCTTTCGTTCCTTTGCATTTCTCCTATTTCGTTCCTAACTTTTCCATAATCCGCGTGTATGTCATCAGGAGAGAAACATGATTGTGCGAGCCTAAGGGGTGTAACGACCCGCTGGTTGTTCCGTGAGATAAACCCTGTTTTCCCTGTTTCTGCCTTATCATGTATTGCTTAGCCTATTGATGATGTGTTGGGTCGGTTGGTTCGGGTTCGGAGTGGCCATGGTGAGAATTGAGACACTTAGTCTCTTAAGTTAACCTTATAGTTAGAAAAGTCAACCAGAAGTTGACTATTGGGTAAACGACCTCGGATTTTGGATTTTAGGGCTCGAATAGCTTCGTAGGGTGATTTGGGACTTAAGAGTGTGTTCGGGATGCGGTTGAGAGGTCCGGAGTAGAATTAGGCTTGAATTGGCGAAATTAAATTTTTGGCAATATCCGAATGGCAGTGAAAAATTAGCTATCAGGGTCGGAATGGAATTACGAAAGTTGGAACATGTTCGTAGCATCATTTTGGATGTGTGTGAAAATTTTCAGGTCATTCGGACGAGTTTTGGATACTTTCGGCATCATTGGTGGTTTTTGGAAGTTTGAAAATCCTTAGGCTTGAATCATGGGTTGATTTGATGTTTCAATGTTATTTTGGGTTTTCCGAGGGCTCGGCTAAGTCCGAGTGATCATTTATGACTTGTTGGTACTTTTGGTTGAGGTCCTGAGGGCCTCGGGATGAGTTCGGATGGGTATCGACATGATTTTTGGTAATGTGGAACTGCTAGTGTAAAGCTTTCTAGTTTTCCGCACTTGCGGAAGGGGGAGCCGCAGGTGCGAGGTCGCTGGTGCGGTCTAAGAGCCGCAGATGCGGAGTTTAAGGGGCTAAGCATTTTATGCAAGTACAGAAGTTTTGGTCGCGTGTGCGAGACCGTAGGTGCGGGTCCGCAGGTTCAGTTAAGAGACCGCGCAAATGCGGTTTCACTGGATAGAGAGTATAAATACCAACCTTCGCGAATTTTGGGTTATTTCATCAACATTCTCATACGGACTTGAGCTAGAGAGAGGGTTTTGAAGAGGGAAATCAAGAGAACTTCGTGGAGGTACGATTTTTGGACCTAAAACTCATTTCTATGGTGTTATGTGACTAATTAGGGGTGGAATTATAGAGAACTAGTGACTAAATTGGGGGTTTAGGGTTGGGAATTTGAGACTTTAAATTGAGGAATTTAGGGGTCATTTGTGGTTGGATTTGGATGTATTTTATATGGGTAGACTCGTGAAAAGATAGAGATTCTAGTTTTGTGATTTTTATCAAATTCCGGGACGTGGGCCCGGGGGTCGGGTTTGGCCAATTTCATGATTTGTGCTTAATTTTGATAATTTTTGAATGGGTTTCGTCTCCCTAGAATTTATTGATAATACTCATCTAGTTTTGGTTAGACTCGGAGCAATCGAGAGCCGATTCGAGAGGCAAGAGCATTGCGGAGTAGTTTGCGGGCGAGTTTGAGGTAAGTAATGACTGTAAATCTTGTATTGAGGGTATCAAACCCTGGATTTCACATTCTACCACCGTTTTGGAGTGGCGCACATGCTAGATAATGAGTGTGTGGCACGCATTGTTGGGGGATTTTTACTTGGTTAGTCCCGTGGTAACTACTACGTTACGTATTTGACTCTAATTCATATGATATTTCATGTTTTAAGACTACTACTATGTATTTGGGGTGTACGCCTGTGATGACCCAAGGGGTCATTTTATGAACTTAGACTCTATTCTAGGCTTATTAACCATAAAAAGATTAATTTTAAGTACCTCGATTTGCGTGCACAGTCCGGACGTGAAACCAGAAAGCTTTTATGTGAAAATATGGGAAATAGTAATTTCTAGAGTTAAAATTTGATTATAATTGACTTTAGTCAACATTTTTAGTAAACGGACCCAGATCTGTGTTCCGACAATCCCTGAAGGTCCGCAGTAAAATATGGGACTTGGGCGTATGCCCGGAAATGAATTTCGAGCTCTCAAGCGTTAGAAATCAAATTTTAAAAGAAATTGTTTTACTGAATTATTAATGAAATAAAGAAAAGAATTAATGTTTGAAACCATTGGTATCGGGCCCGTATTTTGGTTCAGGAGCCCGGTAAAAATTTGTTATTGTCACGACCCCAAAACCTGAACCGGTCGTGATGGCGCCTGTCGCGGAACTAGGCTAGCCAATAACCACATGTTCACAATTTATTTCAAAATCCCAATCAAATTTCAATCCTTTCATAAAATATACAGAGTTTACTAAATACATTAGGACAATAAACAGTGCCACCAACCGCAAAACCCGGAGCCAACATGTCATGAACATCTAAGGAAAATAAGTCAAAGGTATACTATTATAATACAAAACCTCCGAATAAACAGCTAGATACAACAAGAGGGAAAATAATGATTGATGCGGACACTGAACAATTACCTCTATATCCGCAAAACCCGCACTCTGGCTCCGCACGGAAAAGATAGCTAATGCTCGGTATCTGCACCTGAATCTGCACACAGGGGTGCATGGAGTAATGTGAGTATGCCAACTCAGTAGTAATAAAAATAAATCAAGTCTAAGTGGCAAAAAAACATAGAAATCAATGTCATCAACTCACAATAAGCACAACCTTTCTTTCCAACAGTATAAACATAGATATATGAAGTCATCATGCCTTAAAACCAACTTCAGAAAAGTCCTTTGAAGAATGCATATTTTTAACAACTTCAAACCGAAAGATTTAGTAAGAAAATGAAATGAATCATATAGAGGCTCCTCGGGCAAAACATAGTTCATAAATTCAGAGTGAAAGTAGTAAAATCATAAGTAGCCCCTCGGGCAAAAACATGTATCATAATCAGCCCCTCGGGCATGCCTCACAGTCACTCATAATCAGCCCCTCGGGCATACCTCACCATCACTCGTAATCAGTCACTCAGCACGTCACAGTCACTCATGCCTCCTAATCACTCGTCACTCGGCACTCGGTGCGCTCACTGGGGGTGTGTGCAGACTCCGGAGGGGCTCCTTCAGCCCAAGCGCTAATATCAAGCCACCTCGTGGCGTATCATATACTCATAATCAGGCCCCCGGCCTCAATCAGCAGAACCCCTCAAAATGCCTCTCGGGCGAATCAGTAAAACAGGGTAATCGACCCAAAACATCATTTTTAAATCTCAAAGTAGTGTAAATCAGGCTGAGTTTTGAAAACAGTAAGCACAATGTGGCTGAGTGAAATCATCAATAAATAGTGAGGAAAAACAACAGTAAAAAGCCCCTAAGGGGTCTAAACAGATCGACATGAGGCCCCAAACACGGCTTATAGCCCAAATATTTCAACAATATTTAGAACATAATTTGACATAAGGTTTTGAGTAAAATATGCAACTCATTAGTTACCGTGGAGTGGACCTAGTCAAATCCAAAAATCACTGCGCGCCACATTCTCGTCATCCTACATGTGCGCCATTCTAAAATCAGTGAGAAATATGTAGTCCGGGGTTTCATACACTCAGGACAAGATTTATAACCATTACTTACTTCTACCGGGCCGCAACACTAGTCCGCTATGCTCCTGTCTCTCAAATTGGCTTCCGATTGCTCCGAATCTAGCCAGAACCAGTTTAACATCATTAATATATACTAAAGGAACACAACCAAATCTAAAACTATCAAATTATATAAGAATCTCAAAATTTGGCCAGACCCGAGCCCCGGGCCCACGTCTTGAAATTTGATAAATTTCACATCACTAGAAATCTCATCCTCCCACGATTCTACATATACCAAAAATTCCACAATCGGACCACAATTGCCTACCCAAATTTTCAAAAGAATTTTCCAATCCTCCCCCCATTCTTCCCAACCTTTTTCCTACTTTAATCCTCTAATTTACAAGCATAATCCGAACAAAATAACATAAAAATGATTTTAATAACCCGAGAACTTACTTTCACTGAAGAACCACGAACTCCCTCTTCAATTTCCTTCAAAAGAGCTCCAACCGCATGCAACAATGGTGGAATGAAATAAATTTCACGGAGGCCTCTTTTATACTGTTCTGCGCAGCATTTCCACACCTGCGGGCACTTAGTCGCACCTGCAGACCCGCACCTGCGGTCCCAAGTGAGAACCTACGAAATCCCATTAACGGACCAATTCTCGCACCTGCGGCCACTTCTCCGCACCTGCGGCATCGCACCTGCGGCTACCCATCCGCAGGTGCGGCCAACACCAGAAACTTACACTAGCAGCCATTTGCTGCAATTTTCCAAGTTCAAAACTCCGCCAACCATCCGAAATCAATCCCGAGCCCCTCGGGGCCCCAACCAAACATACCAACACCCCCCATAGCATCATTCAAACTTAGTCGAGCCTTCGAAACACCAAAAATAACGCAAAAACACCAAAATTACATCAAATTCAAGCCTATGAACTTTGAAACTTCTAAATTTTGCCAATGATGCCGAAACCAACCAAAACACATCCGATTGATAAATATGACAAATGACAAATGCAAAAATGGGGAAACACATCCGATTGACAAAAAACAAGCTAGCAATATATGAAAAATGCAGAAATGGGGGAAACGGGGTAAATCTCATGGAACGACTGGCCGGGTCGTTACAGTTATAGTATTTAAATACTAACTGTGAAATTTGGTTAAAATCGGAGTTTATTTGACGTGATTTAGACATCCGGTTGAGAAATAATGAACTTTAAGTGTTCTTGAGAAAAATGATGAGTTTTGAGGTTTAATTCATAGTTCTACATGTTATTTTCATAATTTGATCGCACGAGCAAGTCCGTATGATGTTTTTAGACTTGCGTGCATATTTGCTTTAGAGACCCGAGGGCTCGGGTGAGTTTCGGATAGGCCACGGGATGTTTAAACATGTAAAATGCTGCTGTAAAATTCTGTTCTGGTGCACAGTGATCTTTTGTGCTATGCGATCGCATAGAAACTATCACGATCGCATAGAGTAAATTATGGGGGTTCACCAATTGTGCTATGCGAGCGCATAGCTTACATATGCGAACACACTGGGTTAAATTGGGCCTGGGGGGAGGGGAGCCCAGTACCCTATGCGAACGAGCCCCCCTAACGCGAACGCGATGGCCAACTGCCCTATAGCCTATGCGAACGCGGCAAGCCCTATGCAAATACATAGAAGGCCTGCCCAGCTATATAAATACCCTTTTAAACACGAACATAACCCCTTTTCGTCATAATTTTCGAACTAAACAGCTCTAAGGACAATTTTCTTCATCAAAGTTCATCCCAAGTTGTTGGTAATCAATTCTAAACTTTACTCTTTCAATTACCCAATGCTTTTCATCACTTTTAAATAAAATACTAAGAATTTTCATGGTAAAAATTGAAGGTTTGGGTAGAATTAGGGAATTTTATAAAAATTGAATCTTTACCTCGAATTGAGGTCGGATTTTGAAACTAATTGTATATTCGGGCTCGTGGGTGAATGGGTAAACATAATTTGGTCCGAACCCCGAGTTTAGACCAAGCAGGCCCGGGGTCGGGTTTTAATTTTTTTTTAGAAAACTTAGGAAAAATTATACTTTTCAGTAAAGTTAGCTCCTTTAGCATTAATTAATGATATTAAGTTAATTATGGTTAGACTCGAGTGTATTGGAGGTGAATTCAAGAGGAAAAGCAATAATTGAACAGTGAGTGGCATGCGAAATTGAGGTAAGTGTTTGGTTTAACCTTGACTTGAGGGAATAGGAATCCCCAACTTCATTGTTATGTGAAAATGCATGTGTGTGGTGTATAGGTGAGGTGATGAGTATCTATGCACCACCAAATGGTCCACTTACGTGATGCCTTCCCCGTTTCCAATCTAATTGCTTCATGTTTTTAATTGTTTCATGTTCATTGTTGTCTTCTATAATTACTTGGCTTGTTATATTATTGTAAGCTTGGTTGCAATCGTGTTTCGGAAAGTATTAGTTTTTTTCCTTGGTTTCATTGTGGTACATAATCGAGTGGATTGACATTGTTTTTACGAGATGTTAGTATATATATATATATATATATATATATATATATATATATATATCCCTGATGGTTCATTTTGAGATATTATTTATGAAGTTTGTGAGAACTACCGTTTATTGTTTATGATTGTTGAGACAAAAGTATTATAAAAGGCTCGGCCTAGATTGTGAAATTTTTGATATAAATGAATGTATATGACTGTGATAAGGGTGGACAGGGTAAATAAATATATACGACTGTGATAAGGATGGACAGGGGAAATATATACATATGACTGTGATAAAGGTAGACATGGAAAATATATACGACTGTGATAAGGGTGGACAAGGAGAATATAAATATATGACAGTGATAAGGGAGGATAATTATGCTTTACTGACTTTATTACAAAGATTTGGAAATTTATTGTTTTATCCCACTGTTTTCCCATATCCTGCGCATTTGGTTATTTTTAAATTACAGTTTGGAAATTTGGAAACTTGTGTGAAATTTTGGTGACAGCTGAGGCCTGGAATAGGCGACTGAGTTATTTTATTTATTGTTTCAGTTTATATTTTCTTGTTTGTGTAGAATTGTTTTATTGCGTTATTATATATATGTATTGCCACAAGTTAAGTTATAATTGCCCCGCCTCAGCCTCGTCACTACTTCGTCGAGGTTAGGCTCGGCACTTACTCAGTACATGGAGTCGGTTGTACTGATACTACACTCTGCACCCTTTTGTGCAGATCCAGGTATCGCCCAAAATTAGAGATTTTAGTGGTAGCTATCTATTATCGGGGGACACGAGGTATATCTACCAGCGTTCGTAGATCCCGAGAGTCTTCTCTTAGTTCGTAGAGACTGTTTTATAATTTTCCTAAAACAATTATATTATTTCTTTCAGCCCATTAATTGTAGTATTCTTTAGCAGTTCGTGAATTGTGACACCAGACCCTGGGGTAGTCTTAGAGTGATTTATGTAATTAGTTCGTGGCTCGGGTTATATATTTGTTTATTCTTTTATCTTTGGAGTTATTCTTTGGAAACCATTAGATTAAGTTTGCTTTAAATTTATTTTATTATGTTTAAATGGATAATCAAAGGGAAATAGCTAATCTAACTCTAACATTGGCTTGCCTAGCAAGTGTGGTGTTAGGCGCCATCATGATCCCTAAGGTTGGGAATTTGGGTCGTGATAAGTTGGTATCAGAGCACTAGGTTGCCTAGGTCTCACAATTCACGAACAAACTTGGTAGAGTCTAAAGGATCGGTATAGAGACGTCTGTACTTATCTCTCAGAGGCTATGAAGTTAGGAACAATTTCATGTCTATTCTACTCTATCGTGCGAATTTATTCTATCATGGATGATTGAACTTGTCTATTATCGTCCTCTCACAAATCTCGACAACGCGTAAAGCGTCTACAACCGGACATGAGATGAAGCCCCAATGACAACTACAATTAGGGGAATAGACAGAAGCAAAGCTCAATCTAGAGCTCGAACATCATCACCTATTGTAAAGTCTCAAATGGATCTAGACGCGGAGGTTCTAGCTCAGTCGGTAAATGTCGAAGCTGGAGGTTAAATTCCTAGAGGTGGAGACCCAGCCTGTTGATATATTTTCTATGGTATGGCTGAGGTCATTATATCAAATGGTGCCATTACAAGAGAAATATCTATTTATTATAAATTGATAATTTCCTTAACTTGATTCGGTTATGAGTATCTAGGAAAGTCCTCCTAATATGCTCCACTCTCGGGTGAGCTTCGTAACTCTAAAATCTACTTATGTGAATACCTGTATTGAAAAATTATATGGAGATATCTATGTCTATCATTACGTGTTGTAATTTTGTTTAATGGAAAATATTTAAAAGAAAAAAAAGGAATGTTTCGATTGGCACGATATGAATATTACTTGTGATTCAGAATTGAGGGCGAGATCCTCGCATTTTAATATGATTTGATATGTCTAAATCGGGCTACGAGCCGTGATGGAAGTTATGTAAGGACGAGATCCTTATGATGAAAATTCTTGTGTTTAAAATTCTCCCTTATGAAATTAAAATTTATACTATAGGACTAATAGGGAGTCATGCCTGTTAGGTTTATTTGAAAATTTTTGTATAAAACATTATCTGTGCATAATTTGCCAAATTCGTGCTACAATTATTGAGCTTTAACCTACAAGGTAGGTGACCGCCCATGTGGCGTTAAATGAGACAGCTTAATTTCTTTTATATAATTATGAGGTCTTCATGCATTGTATCTCGTTATCAGTATTGTGAAGGTTTGAAAGGAGATTATTGTTAACGTGAAGCTATTTGATAAATTTGTAATTGACTATGGACAACTATTATGAAAATAGAGGCATTCAAGAACTGGCCTAGACCCACTTCAGGTACAGAAATTCAGGATTTTCTTGGGTTTTGGCGGGTTACTACCGTCGTTTTGTGGAGAGGTTTTCATCTCTATCAGCCCCTAAGACTAAATTGACACAGAAAGGTGACCCATTCAAGTGGTCAGACGAGTGTGAGGCGAGCTTTCAGAAGCTTAAGACAACCTTGACTTCAGCAACGGTGTTGGTGTTACCATCAGGTTCAAATAATTTTCTATGTCCGTTCGAGGACGAACGTTTGTTTTAGAGGTGGAGATTGTTATGACCCAAGGGGTCATTTTATGAACTTAGACTCCATTATAGGCTTATTAACCATAAAAATATTAATTTTAAGTAACTCGATTTGCGTGCACAGTCCGGGCGTGAAACCAGAAAGTTTTTATGTGAAAATATGGGAAATAGTAATTTCTAGAGTTAAAATTTGATTATAGTGGACTTTGGTCAACATTTTTAGTAAACGGATCCAGATCTGTGTTCCTATGATCCCGGGAGCTCCGCAGTAAAATATGGGACTTGGGCGTATGCCCAGAAATGAATTCCGAGGTCCCAAGCCTTAGAAATCAATGTTTGAAAGAAATTATTTTGCTGAATTATTATGAAATAAAGAAAAGAATTAATATTTGAAACCATTGGTATCGGGCCCGTATTTTGGTTCCGGATCCTGGTACATATTTTTTATAGTATTTAAATGCTAACTGTGAAATTTGGTAAAAATCGGTGTTTATTTGACGTGATTTGGACGTCCGGCTGAGAAATAATGAACTTTAAGTGTTCTTGAGAAAAATGATGAGTTTTGAGGTCTAATTAATAGTTCTACATGTTATTTTCATGATTTGATAGCACGAGCAAGTCCGTATGATGTTTTTAGACTTGCGTGCATAGTTGGCTTAGAGCCCCGAGGGCTCGGGTGAGTTTCGGATAGGCCACAGGATGTTTAAACATGTAAAATGCTGCTGTAAAATTCTGTTCTAGTGCATAGTGATCTTTTGTGCTATGCGATCACATAGAAACTACCGCGATCCCATAGAGTAAATTCTGGGGGTTCACCAATTGTGCTATGCGAACTCACTGGGTTAAATTGGGCCTGGGGGGAGAGCCCAGTACCCTATGCGAACGCGCCCCCCTAACGCGAACGCGATGGCTAGCTGCCCTGTAGCCTATGCGAACGCGACATGCCCTATGTGAATGCATAGAAGGCCTGCCCAGCTATATAAATACCCTTTTAAACATGGATAAAACCCTTTTTCTTCATAATTTTTGAACTAAACAGCCCTAAAGACGATTTTCTTCATCAAAGTTCATCCCAAGTTGTTGGTAATCAATTCTAAACTTTACTCTTTTAGTTATCCAATGCTTTTCATCACTTTTACATAAAAAACTAAGAATTTTCATGGTAAAAATTGAGGGTTTGGGTAGAATTAGGGAATTCTGTAAAAATTGAATCTTTACCTCGAATTGAGGTCATATTTTGAAACTAATTGTATATTCGGGTTCGTGGGTGAATGGGTAAACGTAATTTGGTCCGAACCCCGAGTTTAGACCAAGCGGGCCCGGGGTAAGGTTTTAACGTTTTTTGAGAAAACATAGGAAAAATTATAATTTTCAGTAAAGTTAGTTCCTTTAGCATTAATTAATGATATTAAGTTAATTATGGTTAGATTCGAGTGTATTGGAGGTGAATTCAAGAGGAAAAGCTATAATTGAATAGTGAGTGGCATGCGAAATTGAGGTAAGTGCTTGGTTTAACTTTGACTTGAGGGAATAGGAATCCCCAACTTAATTGTTATGTGAAAATGCATGTGTGTGGTGTATAGGTGAGGTGACGAGTATCTATGCACCACCAAATGGTCCACTTACGTGAGCCTTCCCCGTTTCCAATCTAATTGCTTCATGTTTTTAATTGTTTCATGTTCATTTTTGTCTTCTATAATTACTTGGCTTGTTATATTGTTGTAAGCTTGGTTGCAATCGTTTTTGGGAAAGTATTAGTTGTTTTCCTTGGTTTCATTGTGGTACATAAAGACCGAGTGGGTTGACATTGTTTTTACGAGATGTTAATATATATATATCCCTGATGGTTCATTTTGAGATATTATTTATGAAGTTTGTGAGAACTACCGTTTATTGTTTATGACTGTTGAGAGAAAAGTATTGTGAAAGACTCGGCCTGGATTGTGAAAGTTTTGTTATAAATGAATGTATATGACTGTGTTAAGGGTGGACATAGGAAGTAAATATATACGACTGTGATAAGGGTGGACAGGGGAAATATATACATATGACTGTGATAAGGGTGGACATGGAAATATATATGATTGTGATAAGGGTGGACAAGGAGAATATAAATATATGACAGTGATAAGGGAGGATAATTATGCTTTACTGATTTTATTACAAAGATTTGGAAATTTATTGTTTTATCCTACTGCTTTCCCATATCCTGCACATTTTGGTTATTTTTAAAATAAAGTTTGGAAATTTGGAAACTTGTGTGAAATTTTGGTGACAGCTGAGTCCTGAAATAGGTGACTGGGTTATTTTATTTATTGTTTCAGTTAATATTTTCTTGTTTGTGTATAATTGTTTTATTGCATTATTATATATGTGTATTGTCACAGGTTAAGTTATAATTGCCCCACCTCAGCCTCGTCACTACTTCGTCGAGGAGGTTCGGCACTTACTCAGTACATGGGGTCGGTTGTACTGATACTACACTCTGCACTCTTTTGTGCAGATCCAGGTACCGGCCAATAGTAGAGATTTTAGTGGCAACTATCTATTATCTAGGGATCCGAGAGTCTTTTTTTAGTTCGTAGAGACTGTTTTATAATTTTCCTAAAACAGTTATATTATTTCTTTCAGCCCATTAATTGTAGTATTCTTTCGTAGTTCGTGAATTGTGATACCAGACCCTGGGGTAGTCTTAGAGTGATTTATATAATTAGTTCGCGCCTCGGGTTATTTATTTATTTATTATTTTATATTTGGAGTTATTCTTTGGAAACCATTAGATTAAGTTTACTTTAAATTTATTTTATTATGTTTAAATGGATAATCAAAGGAAAATAGCTAATCTAATTCTAACATTGGCTTGCCTAGATAGTGTGGTGTTAGGCGCCATCACGATCTCTAAGGTTGGGAATTTGGGTCGGGACAACGCCATGTTTGGGGCCTTGGGCTGACCTGTTTATACCCCTTGAGGGCTGTTCATCGCTATTCCCCACTGTGTTGACTTATGATTTACGCTCAGTCATATCATGTTTAACTGATTTCGAAACTCAGTCTTATTTACACTGTTTTTGTGGTATGAAATGATATTTTGGATCGAGTACCCCGTTTTATTGATAGCCCGAGTGGCCTTTTTGAGAGATTTCTGACTGAGTGTGGTCGAGGGCCTATATTGTGAGGATATTATGGGATCGTGCTGCGCATCGCAGCATGTTATACTTTTCATGATATGTGATAGGCCGAGAGCCTGAGTGATTATGCCACGAGATGGCCTGATATTAGCGCTTGGGCTGTAGGAGCCCCTCCGAAGTCTGTACACCCCCAGTGAAAGCAAGTAATTATTGAGTGCGAGTGCCGAGTGTCGAGTGCCGAGTGATGAGTTATTGGGAGGCATGAGCGGCTGTGAGGTTGCCTGAGGGGTTGATACCGAGTGATTGTGAAGCATGCTGAGTGACTGATGTTGAGTGATGATATGCCCGAGAGGCGGTTTATGATACATGTTTTTGCCCGAGAGGCTATTTATGATTTCTACCATTTCTATACTAAACTATCTTGATTGCTATGGAAACTGTTGAAAAGTACATTTTTGGGAATTTTACTGAAATTGACCTTCAAGTGTTTCAAATTATTGCATCTATGATTTTGAAAGCAGATTTGTATTTACTGTGAGTTGATGACTTGTTTTATGCGTTTCGTAGTTCTCAGACATTATTTACTATCATCACTACTGTGTTGGCATACTCACATTACTCCCTGTACCCTGTGTGCAGATTCAAGTGTTGGGACTGAGCGTTAGCTTCTTCTACACTCTCTTGGAGCCGGTCTTCGGGATTTGAGATAGTTGTTCGGCGTCCGCAGCATACTCTATTTCCCTTCTTGTTCTGTTACTTACTGCCTATCCTCTAGACTAGTTGTAGCATTGAGATAGCATTTCCTTGTATTATTCATAGATGCTCATGACAGTTGACTCCAGGTTTTGGGGTGATGTTTTTTTTTTGGATGTTTATCTACTTTGTTACTTTGAATTGTTAAACCGGAAGAATTTTATGAAATATCGCACTGTTTTGAATTTATAATTGGGAGTCCTTAAGTTATTTCGTGGTAGATTGGCTAGCCTAGTACCTTGATAGGCGCCATTATGCCAAACTTTGGTTTGGGGTCGTGACATGGGGATGGATCCATATCAACATGATGCACGGTAAAATCATCGTGCCATTACAATAACAATATCATCATAATCAAGAATTCCTCCCTTATACTCCATATATTATCATAATCGAGAATGACACCCTTATATCCTATAAATCATCACAATAACAATATCCACACGGAAGATACCTAATGCCAACACCCAATCAATCCACTCAATATGTCCATATGTGCCATGATCATAAGAAATTCAAGATAACAATTTATCATCAAGAGACATATTCTCACAATTCATCAATTAGTTGTACAAGAATATGAAAATAATAAAGTGTGGATGTGTGCTAAGAAATAAGACATGGCTACGACTAAATCAATTTAGAAATTATTCTGCAAATTCCCATCTTGGCTAATGTGGAGATAATAATATTACAACATTATCTCTAGCATGACAGGATAAGCTCACACAGTCATACAAAAGATTGCACATGTATCATACAGAGCACACAATCAAATTAAGGCATCGTAGAAGCCTAGAGTCAAATCCGGTCATTTTCATACGTAGCACCTGCATATACTCTCTTCATCTTACATATATGTCCCTTTATATACATTACAATTAGACAAAAAAAGGTCCAATCCTAAGGTTATTCCTTCACACAAGATTAGGCAAGATACTTATCTTTAACAAGCCAAATCAACCCTCTAAAATCGCCTTTCCTTTAGAAATTACCTCCAACCGGCTCAAATATAGCAAAAAATAACTTAATAACATCAAATATTGCTATATGAGTCAATTCAAATAATAAAGTTCCAATCTTTAATCAAATTCTCAAAAGTCTAGAAAAGTCAACCCGGACCCACATGATCAAAACTCAAGTTAAGGGGTAAATCCCGACTATCCATAAACCACAAGTCCAAATATGTGATTAAATTCCAAAATCAAGTTCAAATCGACTCCCAAATCGCCAATTTTCACCCTCCAAAATTATAATAAAACCCCCCTAAATTTCTCTTTCAAATCCCGTAATCTGTGTAATATGTAATGACCCGATCGGTCGTTTTGCGTTATCGGACCCCGTTCCCCTAAATGAAACTTCCCATAGCAGCTTATTATTATTTATGACTTGGGGGGCAGGTGGTTCGGGTTTCGAAAGTATTTAGAGTGCTATAGGAACACCTGGTTCCTTAAGGTTGGCCTTTAAGGCCAAGTTTGACTTCGGTTAACATTTTGGGTAAACGACCTCGGAATCGAGTTTCAACGGCTCCGATAGCTTTGTATGATGATTTTGGACTTGGGCGTATATTCAGAATGGGTTTTGGATGACCCGGGAGCGTTTCGGCGCCCAATATTGAAATAAGGGTTCCTTAGGTTCCTATTGTGGTTTGGGACGTGTTTTTTGGGTTATCGAGGTCCGAATGGAATTACGGGACCAGGAATAGTTCTGTTATGTCATTTATGACTTGCCTGCAAAATTTGGTGTCATTCCGAGTAGTGTAGGTCGGTTCGGCGCGTTGTTAGGGAAGTGAAGAAAACTCAAAGTTCCTAATTTTGGTTCTAGGGATTTTGAGGTGTGATTCTGAGTTTTAGCGTTGTTTTGGGTGTTCCGAAGGCTCGAGCGAGTCCGTATTATGATTTGGGACTTGTTGGTATATTTGGACGGGGGCTTGGGTGGGCCCAGGTGCCTCCCGGACACCACACGAGGCCAAAAACATGCTGAAATAGCTGCTGGTGCACCTATTCTGGTGTGATCTGCAGGTGCAGTTGCCCAGTTGTAGGTGCGGGACCGCTCTTGCGGTCCCAGCCTCACAGGTGCGACTCCCAGCGGGCAATCCATTTCTCGCAGGTGCGGACAAAGTTCTGCAGGAGCGAAGCCGCATGTGCGGTCTCGCCTCCGCAGGTGCAGGTCCAGGCTTCCTCGTCCATTTCCGCAGGTGCGGTCCTCGAGTCGCAAGTGCGGAAACACTGTCAGACAGTGTGTTTCTTAAATATAGGATTCTTCATTAATTCTTCATTTCTTCCTCCATTAGAACACCTTAAGAGCTTGGGAAAAGGGCTCAACGACCCAACAACTGAAAGGTAAGTAAATTCTATCATAGAGTTAGTAATGCATGCGTTCTTAGTGGAATTTAACTACTTAATTAGTGAAAATTTAGGAATTTGAGTAGTAACCTAGGATCTTCGAGAATTTAGAAAATTACCCGTGAATTGGCTATGAAATCATTAAAAAATCGTATAATTAATGATCCTTAGGCTATGGGTGAGTGTTTCCTTCAAAACTTTTTGGAATTCGAGCATGCGGGCCCGGGGTTGGATTTTAGGATTTCTTCAAGAAGGGCGAATTTGACTTAGTAGTAGGAGGATTTCCATACTTTGAGCATAAATTGATGAATTTGTATAACATTTGGCTAGTTNATGGCTAGTTTCGAGTCCTCGGGTGTAGAGTTCGGAGTTTCGGACGCATTCTTGGTCCGGGGAGTAGATTCCACACGAGGTGAGTCTCCTTTCTAACCTTGTAAGAGGGAACTGTCCCCCTAGGTGATTTAAATGCTATATGTGATAATTGTGGAGGCTACGTACGTACAAAGTGACGAGAGTCCGTACGTAGCGGCTATTACTATTATGNAGTGCAACATGAGTACATAAACAAATATGTACCCAGTGAGTATCCCGCCTAACCTCGAAGAGGTAGTGACGAGAGGTCGAATTGACACTCACTAAGGTCCAACAAAATAACTAGCAAGATATAACATCAGTAACGGACATACAAGGATGATAAAAGAAGTAAACATTTAAAAGAACAGTAAATCGAATAAATACTGGAAGTAAATATACAATTTCTACTTCATTATTCTTTTCTTCCCTTTAAAAATATATATCTGAACACTCAAAATCCGTAAAAAAATTCTTAACAATTTAACATGCGCATACAGGATAAGGACAACCAGTCTGAGCCATCATAATGATCATATATGTGCACTGTCGAGGGTCGAACGGCCCGTACCATGATATATATATATATATATATATATATATATATATTATGGTACGGGCCGTTCGACCCTCGACAGTGCACATATATGATCATTATGATGGCTCAGACTGGTTGTCCTTATCCTGTATGCGCATGTTAAATTGTTAAGAATTTTTTTACGGATTTTGAGTGTTCAGATATATATTTTTAAAGGGAAGAAAAGAATAATGAAGTAGAAATTGTATATTTACTTCCAGTATTTATTCGATTTACTGTTCTTTTAAATGTTTACTTCTTTTATCATCCTTGTATGTCCGTTACTGATGTTATATCTTGCTAGTTATTTTGTTGGACCTTAGTGAGTGTCAATTCGACCTCTCGTCACTACCTCTTCGAGGTTAGGCGGGATACTCACTGGGTACATATTTGTTTATGTACTCATGTTGCACTTCTATACTTAGTTGTACAGGTTCTGAGGCTGGTGCATCTGGTTATCAGACCGGAGCTCGATTCTGATCTTAGTTGGACCCGAGTTCACGGTGAGCTGCTTCTCCTGACGATCCTCGGCAGCACCATGGAGTTTTCTTTTGACTATTTCCCGTCTATTTCTTTCAGACAGTGGGATTGTATATTATGTTTTGTATATTCTGTTAGTATGCCCGTAGGACTTGTCACACTACTTCCTGGCACACACGTAGTGGTTATTTTGGTTTTTTGCGAGTCTGTATATGTATATATTGGCTCATTCCTCTTTTTGACTTCTTTTGGTCGAAATGGCTTGCTATCTTTTTCAATTAATGTTTTTGAACTTTAAAACTTGGCACGTATTGGGATGCTTAACCAAGAATGGGAGGAATCCTTAGTAATTTAAGTATGGGCTTGCCTAACCCCGATGTTGTGCGCCATCACGACCTGAGTTAGTATTTTGGGTCGTGACAACATGGTATCAGAGCACTAGGTTCACGTAGGTCTGACAAGTCACGGGAAAACCTAGTAGAGTCTTGCGGATCGGTATGTAGACGTCTGTACTTATCTTCGGGAGGCTATAGGGTGTTAGGAAAACCTCTCCTTATTTTTATTCTATCGTGCAGTCAATGGTTTACTAAATTTCATTCTTCTATTCTCTCACAGATGGTAAGGACGCGTGCATCCGATGTTCTAGACCCAGGAGGGGCCACTACCGCCCAGGCTGCAGGTCAGGCAGCAACATTACATCATACCCCAGGTACACTGCCCGTGGGTGGGGCCCAGCCTGTAGCAGTAGCACCTGAGCCCAGGCCAGCTGCGGACGGTGATCCACAGAAGTTATTGGATAGATGGACTCGGTTGCACCCTCCAGTCTTCTGGGGTGAGCGAGGCGAGGATGCCCAGGATTTTGTTGACAGGTGTAGGGACAGACTGCACAATATGAGGATATTAGAGTCCTATGGAGTGGACTTCACTACCTTCCAGCTAGAGGTAGAGCTCGCAGATGGTGGAAGTCCTATATTCTCAACAGGCAAGAAGATTCTCCTCCCATTACCTGGGAGCAGTTCACTCAGATGTTTCTAGACAGGTATATCCCACCCTCTGAGAGGGAAGAGATGCGATATCAGTTTGAGCAGTTGGAGCAGGGACAGATGTCTGTGACAGATTATGAGGCTAGATTCTCATAGTTGTCTCGCCACGCACTTATGATATTTCCTACTGATGCTCAGAGAGAGAGTGAAGATTTGTAGCAGGGCTGCACTCCGGTATTAGGGCCAACATGGCCCGAGAGGTGGAGATGGAGACTCCCTATTAGCTGGTGGTCGAGATAGCTCATCGGATTGAGAGCTATCAATTGAGAGGCAGAGAGCAGGGTTAGCAGGACAAGAGAGCCAGATGCTCTGGGGATTTCAGAGGTGCCCCAGTTAGGGGCAGAGGTCAGTTCAGTAGAGGTCAGCCCATCAGGCATCCATATTCAGCACCCCCACCACCTCCCCGAGGTGTTCCAGCGAGGGCTCATTTCAGCGCCATGCCAGAGCATTCCTACCGCCCTCCAGCCATTCAGAGTTCACCCAGTGGTTGTCCCAGTTATTCGAGATTCTCCAGTCCCTACTTCAGTGCTATGCTAGAGAGTACACATCGCTCTCCGGCCATTCAGGGTTCCTCTTCGGGGCAGCAGGCTATGATAACCGAAAGTTGTTATGAGTGTGGGGATCCAAGTCATATGAAGAGGCATTGTCCCAAGTTTTGGGGCAAAGCGGTACAACGGGATTTTCAGCCTATGGGTCCAGCACCAGCCGTCAGGCCACCTAGAGGTGGGGGAAAGGTCGGCAGGGGTCGTCCTAGAGGTGGAGGCCAGTCAGGGAGAGGTCAGCCAGCTCATGTTCATTCTGGTGGGGCTCAGTCTTCCGGTGCTCCAGCTAGATTCTATGCTATCCCGGCCAGATCAGATGCAGTGGCCTCAGACGCCGTGATCACAGGTATTATTACAGTATGTGGTAGAGAGGCATTGATGTTATTTGATCTAGGATCCACTCATTCCTATGTTTCAATCTTATTTGCTCATTTTCTGGATGTCCCTCGGTCCTGTGTGATTTCATTTTGTGGGTTCGAGACTCGAGCATATCTCATATTGCTCGACATGGTTGATTTCGAGATTATTTTAGGCATGGATTAGCTATCTCCTTATCATGCCATGCTAGATTACCATGCCAAGACAGTTACTTTAACCATGCCATGACAGAGTCGCCTAGGCTAGAGTGGAGAGGTTCCTCAGTTAGTGCAGCCAGTCGGGTTATTTCATTCCTGAAGGCTCGACACATGGTCGAGAAGGGTTGTCTGTCCTACCTCGCCTATGTGTGGGACACCACCGCCGAGTCTCCGATGATTTATTCAGTGCCAATTGTTCGAGAGTTTGCTGATGTATTTCCTTCGGACGATCCGGGCATGCCTCCGGATCGTGATATTGATTTCTGCATTGATTTAGCTCTAGGCACCCAGCCTATATCTATTCCTCCATACCGTATGGCTCCGAAAGTGTTGAAAGAGTTGAAGGAGCAGTTTGAGGAGTTGTTAGCTAAGGGGTTCATCAGACCGAGTGTATCGCCTTGGGGTGCCCCAGTTCTATTCGTGAAGAAAAAGGATGGGTCTATGCAGATGTGTATTGATTACTGCCAGTTGAACAAGGTTACCATTAAGAACAAGTATCCTTTGCCGCGCATCGATGATTTGTTTGACCAGTTGCAGGGTTCTCGTGTGTTTTCTAAGATTGATTTGAGATCGGGGTATCATTAGTTGAGGATTCGGGCTTCAGATGTTCCGAAGACTGCTTTTCGTATGCGATATGGACATTATGAGTTCTTGGTGATGTCCTTTGGCTTGATTAGTTCCCCAGCAGCATTCATGGACTTGATGAATAGGGTGTTCAGGCCGTATATTGATTTCTTTGCCATTGTCTTCATTGATGACATTTTTATTTACTCACGTAGCCTGGGGGAGCACGAGCATCATTTGAGAGTTGTGCTCCAAACTTTGCGAGAACAAAAGCTATATGCTAAGTTCTCCAAGTGTGAGTTATGGTTAGATTCCGTGGCATTCTTGGGGCATGTGGTATCCGGAGAGGGTATCAAGGTGGATCCTCAGAAGATCGAGGCAGTTCAGAGTTGGTAGCATCCTACTTCAGCTACATAGATCAGGAGCTTTTTGGGCCTAGCAGGCTATTATCGTTGATTTGTGGAGGGGTTCTCTTCTATTGAAGATCCATTGACTAGATTGACTCAGAAGAATGCCCCATTCCGATGGTCTGACGAGTGTGTGGCGAGCTTTCAGAAGCTCAAGACAGCGTTGACCTCAACACCAGTTCTAGTATTGCCTTCCGGTTTTGGGATGTATACAGGATATTGCGACGCTTCACGCATTGGCTTGGGGTGCATGTTGATGCAGGAGTGGAGAGTTATTGCTTATGATTCGCGCCAGTTGAAGGTTCATGAGAAGAATTACCCTGTGCACGATTTTGAGTTGGCAGCGATTGTTCATGCTCTTAAGATTTGGAGGCACTACTTGTATGGAGTATCCTGTGAGGTTTATACAGACCACCGTAGCTTGCAGCACTTGTTCAAGTAGAAGGATCTTAATTTGAGGCAGCGCAGATGGCTTGAGTTGTTGAAGGATTATGATATCACCATTCTTTATCACCCGGGCAAGGCAAATATGGTAGCATATGCTTTGAGCAGGAAGGCGGAGAGTATGGGTAGCTTGGCTTATATTGCAGCAGAGGAGAGACCTCTAGCCTTGGACATTCAGTCCTTGGACAATTTCCTGGTGAGATTAGACCTTTCAGAGCCCCGTCGAGTTCTTGCACAGGTGGTTGCTCAGTCTTCGTTATTGGGGAAGATTAAGGCTCGGCAGTATGATGATCCGTGTTTGGCTGAGCTACGCGAGACAGAGGTTCAGGGTAGGGCCAAGGAGGTTACTATTGGTGAGGATGGTGTTCTGAGACTTCAGGACCGCTTATGTGTTCCTATGGTTGATGGACTGAGAGAGAGGATTCTAGAGGAGGTACATAGTTCTCGGTATTCTGTTCATCCTAGTGCTACGGAGATGTATCGTGATTTGAAGCAGCATTACTGGTGGAGGCGAATGTGGAAGGACATTGTGGAGTATGTGGCTAGGTGTCTTAATTGCCAGCAGGTTAAGTATGAGCACCAGAGGCCAGGAGGCATACTTCAGCAGATGTCCATTCCTGAGTAGAAATGGGAGCGCATCACTATGGACTTCGTGGTTGGGTTGCCTCGGACCTTGCGGAAGGTTGACGCAGTTTGGGTCATTGTGGATAGATTGACCAAATCGGCACATTTCATTCCAGTAGCTACTACTTATACTTCTGAAAGGTTGGCCCAGATCTACATCCGGGAGATAGTCCGGTTGCATGGTGTGCCGGTGTCCATTATATCAGATCGAGGTCCTCAGTTCACCTCACACTTCTGGAGAGCATTGCATAGTGAGATGGGTACCCAGATAGACCTCAACACAACATTTCACCCTCAGACTGATGGTCAGTCAGAGCGTACAGTTCAGATATTGGAGGACATGCTCAGGGCATGTGTGATTGACTTCGGAGGTTATTGGGACCAGTTCTTGCCTTTGGCCGAGTTTGCGTACAATAATAGTTATCAATCCAGCATTGAGATGGCACCATTTTAGGCTTTGTATGGTCGACGATGTCGTTCTCCTATCGGGTGGTCTGAGCCTGGCGAGGCTAAGTTATATGACACCGACCTGGTGAGGGATGCTTTGGAGAAAGTGAAGTTGATTCAGGAGAGGCTCCGCACAACACAGTTCAGACAGAAGACTTACACGGATCAGAGGGCGCGTGATGTATCATTTATGGAGGGAGATAGGGTCCTGTTGAAAGTCTCACCTATGAAGGGTATTATGAGGTTTGGGATGAAGGGCAAGCTAAGCCCGAGGTTTATAGGTCCCTTCGAGGTGTTGAGGCGAGTTGGGGAGGTTGCTTATGAGCTGACCTTGCCTCCTAGTTTATCAGGAGTTCATCCAGTATTTCATGTATCCATGCTCCGGAGGTACCACACCGACATCTCTAACGTGTTTGATTTTAGCACTATTCAGTTGGATGAGAGGTTGCGCTACGAGGAGGAGTCAGTTGCTAATATTGATAGACATGACCGCCAGTTGAGGTCCAAGAGAGTTTCTGCCGTAAAGGTCCAGTGGAAGGGCCGACCAGTTGAGGACGCGACCTGGGAGTTCGAGGAGGACATGTGGAGTAGATATCCACACTTATTCATCACTTCAGGTATGATTCTAGACCCGTTCGAGGACGAACGTTTGTTTAAGAGGTGGAGAACGTAACGACCCGACCGGTCGTTTTGCGTTATCGGATCCCGTTCCCCTAAATGAAACTTCCCATAGCGGCTTATTGTGATTTATGACCTGCGGGGGCGGGTGGTCCAGGATTCGGAAGTGTTTAGAGTGCTATAGGAACACCTGGTTCCTTAAGGTTGGCCTTTAAGGCCAAGTTTGACTTCGGTCAACATTTTGGGTAAACGACCTCAGAATCGAGTTTCGATGGTTCCGGTAGCTTCGTATGATGATTTCAGACTTGGGCGTATTTTCGGAATGCGTTTTGGATGACCCGAGAGCGATTCGGCGCCCAATATTGAAATAAGAGTTCCTTAGGTTCCTATTGTGGTTTGGGATGTGTTTTTGGGTTATCGAGGTCCGAACAGAATTTCGGGATCGGGAGTAGTTCCGTTATGTCATTTATGACTTGCCTGCAAAATTTGGTGTCTTTCCGAGTAGTGTAGGTCGGTTCGGCGCGTTGTTAGCGAAGTGAAAAAAATTTAAAGTTCCTAAGTTTGGTTCTAGGGGTTTTGAGGTGTGATTTTGAGTTTTAGCTGTGTTTTGGGTGTTCCGAACACTCGAGCGAGTCCGTATTAAGATTTGGGACTTGTTGGTATATTTGGACGGGGGCTCGGGTGGCCCCAGGTGCCTCCCGGACACCACATGAGTCCAAAAACCAGCTTAAATAGCTGCTGGTGCACCTGTTCTGGTGTGATTCACAGGTGCGGTTGCCCAGTCGCAGGTGCGGAAACACTGTCAGATAGTGTGTTTCTTAAATACAGGATTCTTCATTAATTCTTCATTTCTTCATCCATTAGAACACCTTGAGAGCTTGGGAAAAGGGCTCAACGAACCAACCACTGAAAGGTAAGTAAATTCTATCCTAGAGTTAGTAATGCATGCGTTCTTAGTGGAATTTAACTACTTAATTAGTGAAAATTTAGGAATTTGGGTAGTAACCTAGGGACTTCGAGAATTTAAAAAATTACCCGTGAATTGGCTATGAAATCATTCAAAAATCGTATATTAATGATCCTTAGGCTACGAGTGAGTGTTTCCTTCGAAAATTTTTGGAATCCGAGCATGCGGGCCCGGGGTTAGATTTTAGGATTTCTTCAAGAAGGGCGAATTTGACTTAGTAGTATGAGGATCTCCATACATTGAGCATAAATTGACGAATTTGTATAACATTTGGCTAGTTTCGAGTCCTCGGGTGTAGAGTTCCGAGTTTCGGGCGCGTTCTTGGTCCGGGGAGTAGATTCGACACGAGGTGAGTCTCCTTTATAACCTTGTAAGGGGGAAACTGTCCCCCTAGGTGATTTAAATTCTATATGTGATAATTGTGGGGGCTACGTACGTAAAAAGTGACCAGAGTCCGTACGTAGCAGCTATTATTGTTATGTCCGGGTAGTTAGGCCTACACAATGCTTTATGTTTTCTTTGAAATGAACTATATGCTTAGTGAATTAATGTTACATGCGGCTTGTTTCCCTGAGATCATAGAATTAAAGAGATTGTAAGGATTTGATCACGAAGAGTAATTTATAAAGAACAAATGTGTGGATTGTGTGTGCATGTGACCGCTTCGCAATTTACATTCCGCTAGCAGAGTGTTATTTCCCCCACTCTTATGGGAGCGGGTCGTACGCCACAACAAGATCGAAAGATATATACATATATATATATATTATGGTTCGGGCTGTTCGACCCTCGGTAGTGCACATATATGATCATTATGATGGCTCATACCGGTTGTCCTTATCCTGTATGCGCATGTTAAATTGTTAAGAATTCTTATACGGATTTTGAGTGTTCAGATATATATTTTTAAAGGGAAGAAAAGAATAATGAAGTAGAAATTGTTTATTTACTTCCAGTATTTATTCGATTTACTGTTCTTTTAAATGTTTACTTCTTTTATCATCCTTGTATGTCCGCTACTGATGTTATATCTTGCTAGTTATTTTGTTGGACCTTAGTGAGTGTCAATTCGACCTCTCGTCACTACCTCTTCGAGGTTAGGCGGGATACTCACTGGGTACATATTTGTTTATGTACTCATGTTGCACTTCTATACTTAGTTGTACAGGTTCTGAGGCTGGTGCATCTGGTTATCAGACCGGAGCACGATTCTGATCTTAGTTGGACCCGAGTTCACGGTGAGCTGCTTCTCCTGACGATCCTCGGCAGCACCATGGAGTTTTCTTTTGACTATTTCCCGTCTATTTCTTTCAGATAGTGGGATTGTATATTATGTTTTTTATATTCTGTTAGTATGCCCGTAGGACTTGTGACACTAGTTCCTGGCACACACGTAGTGGTTATTTTAGTTTTTTGCGGGTCTGTATATGTATATATTGGCTCATTCCTCTTTTTGACTGCTTTTGATAGAAATGACTTGCTATCTTTTTCAATTAATGTTTTTGAACTTTAAAACTTGGCACGTATTGGGATGCTTAACCAAGCATGGGAGGAATCCTTAGTAGTTTAAGTGTGGGCTTTCTTAACCCTGGTGTTGGGCGCCATCACGACCTGAGTTAGTATTTTGGGTCGTGACATAATAATCCATGGAAAGAGAAGATATAATATCAAAATCAAGTAAAAATCAATTACCTTCAAAGTGGTGATGAAATTCTCCCCAAAATATAGCCTGTAGCTGAGCTGCAACTCAAAATACTGAAAAGTGGGTAAAAATTGAGTTAAAAACTTTATGACATGCCTCTCGCATCAGAGATACTCTCTATTGTTTCTACCACAATGCTTCTGCGACAAAGCCTCACATCTGTGAGCTTCACTTAAAACATCAACTTCTCGCACCTGCACACATACCTCGCTTTTTGGGGTTCGCAGGTTCGATAATTCCTCGTAGGCACGCTCACCGCAAAAGCAAACCTATTGCGCAACTGCGTACTTCCAACCACAGGCCTGCCTTCGCAGGTGCGGACTTCAACCTCGCAGGTGCGACTTTGCACGACACTACCGCACATGCGGTGCACCAGCACCAGACCTGCCAACATGCATCAAAATGGTCTAGAACCCATCCGAAACACACCAAGCTAGCTCTGGGACCCCATCCAATCTTATCAACAAGTCAAAATACATTATCCTAACTTATCCAAATGCACACTACGAATAACATCAAAACCACGAATCAACAACCAAAACCCATATCTTAAGTTCCAAAGTTTTCATCATTGTCGAACTTGTCTGAATCAATCCCAAACAGTTCAGAATCCAATCATACCACAGACAAAAGTTTCAAACCACTAAATTAACCTATTCCAAGTCCCTAAATAACAATCAGAACACGATATCATCAAAGTCAACTCCCAGTTAAACCTATGAACTCTCTAAATCTTCAAATTTCCAACTTCCAGCAATTAGAGCCATAACATCCTAAGAACCTCCAAATCCAAATTTAGATATACTTCTAAGTCCAAAATCACCATACGAACCTATTGGAATGATCAAATCATTAACCCAAGGTGATTTACACAAAAGTCAAACCTAGGTCAACTTTTACAATTTGGCTTCCAATAGTGGAACTAAGTGTTCCAATCCACTCCAAAACTTTCTCGAAACCAAACCAACCATTCCGCAATTCAAAAAAATAAGAAATAAGCATACAGGAAGCATCAAATTGGGGAAACGAGACTCACATACACAAAATGATCGCATGGGTCATTACATTCTCCCCCTCTTAAAAAACGTTCGCCCTCGAACGAGTTTAGAATCATAATTGAAGTGCCAAGAAGGTGAGGATAATTGCTTCGTATATCATGCTCGGTCTCCCAAGTCGCCGCCTTGACTGACTGAGCTCTTCACTGAACCTTTACCGATGCAATACCTTTTGACCTCAACTTTTGAAATCTACCTATCAAAATTGGCCACCGGCTCTTCCTCATAAGCTAGATTCTCATCTAACTACACTATGCTAGAATTTAAGACATGTGATTTATATTCATGATACTTTCAAAGCATAAAAACATGAAACACCAGATGAACTCACGAAAGAATAGGAGGCAAGACAAGTCTATAAGAAAACTCACTGACTCTCTCCAACACCTCCAAAGGACCAACTAACCTCGGTCTTAGCTTTATTCCCAAATCTCATCACGCATTTCATACGCGAAACTCTAAGAAGAACCTTCTCACCCTCCATGAACGCCACATCACGAACCCTCCTATCAGCATAACTCTTCTGCTTGGGCGGAGCTGTGTGAACCCTCTTCTGAATAACCTTGACCTTCTCCAAAGAATCCCGAACCAAGTCTGTGCCTAATAGATTTTCGTCTTCGGGATCGAACCAACCAACTAGAGAAAGAAATAACCTCCCATATAAGGCAGTATGTGAATCCATTTGGATACTAGACTGGTTGTCGCTGTTGTAGGCAAACTCAATATATCCTCAAGGATTTGAATAGTATGCTTGGACTACTTGTCCATTTGAGCATGAAATGTAGTACTCAAATCAACTCGCGTGCCCAACTCACGCCGAACATCCCTCTAAAAGTGCAAAGTAATATGAGTGCCACGGTCTGAGATGATAGAAATAGGTACACCATGCACGCGAACGATCTCCCTGATAACTTCATATGGGTTCAATGTGCTTTTATCTTCAACGAGTGGTCCAACATCCAATGCAGGTCAAAGCATCTGGTTGCCGGGTTGGTTAAATGCTGTTAATGAAAATAGTAATTCATTATTTTTAACAATAGGTCCTGGAGACTTTTTGGTATCCTAGCCAATGACTCAGAAGTGTAGGAAGTCATAACTTGAATGAAATGTGCCGATTTGGTCAATTGATCAACAATGACCCAAATGCCATCAAACTACCTCAAAGTTCGTGGAAACCCTACCACAAAGTCCATAGTGACGCGCTCCCACTTCCACTATGTTATATCAATCTTTTGAAGCAAACCCGCCAGTTTCTGATGCTTATACTTGACCTGTAGAAAATTCAAACACCTAGAAACATGAAAAAACAATGTCCTTCTTCATCCTCATCCACCAATGACATTGTTTCAATTCACGATACATCTTCGTAGAACTTGGATGAATGGAGTACCGCAAACTATGAGCCTCCTCAAGAATCAACTCCCTCAATCCATCGATGTTAGGAACACAAACTTGACCCTAAAGTCGCAATACACCATCATCCAATAGTCAACTCCTTAGCATCACCATCCTGCACCGTGTCCCTATGGAGAAGCAGGTGAGGATCATCATACTGGCAAGCCTTAATGTTCTTAAACAAGGATGAATGTGAAACAACACAAGCAAGGACTCTGTTAGGTTCCGAAATATCCAATCTCACCAATCTATTGGTCGATGTCTGAACATCCATATCTAAAGGTCTCTCTATTGATGGAATAAATGTTAAATTCCCCATGCTCTCCACCTTCCTACTCAATGCTCCTTCAACCACATTGGCCTTCCCTGGATGATAAAGAATAGCGATATCATAATCCTTCAACAGTTCCAGGCATATATGCTATCTCAAACTCAAATCTTTCTATTTGAGCAGAAGCTGAAGACTCTGGTGATACGTGTACACCATACATGACATGTCATATAAAAAATGCCTCCAAATCATGATTGTGTGTACAATAGTTGCTAACTCCAAATCATACACCAAATATTGCTTCTCATGTGGATTCAACCACTGCGACACATGGAAATCACCCGGTTGTTCTCTATCAACACACATCCAATACCAACAAGCGAAGCATCACAATAGACCATATACAACCCCGATCCTGAATGCAATACTAACATTGGAGCAGTAGTCAAAGCATATTGAGCTCTAGACAATTTGAAAGGGGCACCCTTCTGAGTCAACTTAATCAATGGAGTTGCAATAGAAGAGAAACCCTCAATGAATTAACAAAAGTAACCAGCCAAACCTCAAAAATGCCTAATCTCCATGGTTGTAGAAGGCTTGGGCTAACTTTGAACTGCGTCAATCTTCTTTGGATCCACCTTAATCTCCTCACTAGACACCACGTAATCCCAAGAATGGCAATGAATCAAACCAAAACTAACACTTAGAGAACTTGGCATATAATTTTTTCTCACTCAGAACCTGAAGAACTATCCTAAAATACTGCTTGTGATCCTCCTTACTACATGAATATATCAAGATATCATCAATGAACACAATGACAAAAGAATCCAATTAAGGCTGGAACACATTGTTCACCAAATGCATGAATGTTGTTGGGCATTAGTCAAACCAAAAAGTATCACCAAGAACTAATAATGCTCATAACGGTCCCTGAAAGCTGTCTTAGGAATGTGATGAGACCTGATTTTTGACTAATGGTACCCTGATCTCAAGTCAATCTTAGAGAACACTATAGCACCCTAAAATTGATCAAATAAATCGTCAATGCGTGACAATAGATACTTATTCTTGATGGTAACATTTTTCAAGTGCTTGTATTCGATGACATCCTCATGGAACCGCCTTTCATCTTCACAAATAGTACTGGTGCACCCTAAGGTCACACACTTGTCCTGATGAAACCCTTATCTGAAAATTCCAACAATTGTTCCTTTAATTCCTTCTACTATGTTGGAGCTATGCGATATAGTAGAATAGATATGGGCTGAGTGTCCGGTGCCAAATCAATACCAAACTTTATATTTCTATCAGGTGGTATGCTCGGTATTTCTGCAGGGAACACATTCGAAAACTCTCACCATAGGGAGTGAATCAATCATAGGAGTATCATCACTGACATCTCTAACAAAGGCTAAGTATGTCAAGCATCCTTTACCACCCTACTAGGGACCAAGCAAACCCCTTCATTTCTACCTCGGCAACTCTGGCATAGCCAACGTCACGATTTTAGCGTGACAATTAATAATTCATTGTATGGAGATAGCTAATCCATACCCAAAATCACATCAATGTACACAATATTAAGGAGAAAAAGATCAACCCTTGTATCATAACCCCCCATAGTGATCACATAAGAACAATAGACACGATCTACCATAATAGAATCCCCAACGGGTATAGACACATAAACATGAGTATCCAAAAAATCATGAGACATATCGAAATATGAATAGAAGTAGGATGACACACACGAATAAGTAGAATCTAATCTAATAATACTGAAGCATCTCTATAGATGACCAAAACAATACATGTAATGACTATATTTGATGCGATTGCCGCATTCCAACCAGGGAAAACATAACAACGGGCCTTGCCTCCCCATCTAGGACAAATTCTACCTGCTTATTCTGCACCTCTAGCTGGCTGTGAATGTAGTGTAGTATATGGGGCGGGAATTATATCTTGGGTACCCTACTGAGGTACAATCATCTGAAGTTTGGGACAATCTCTCATGATATGCCTTGTATCCCACACGCATAACAACCTCTCTATGGACGTGACTGTTTGAACTAAGTCTACCCCATGTAGAAGGTGCATTGAAAGATGACTTCCTGGTATGAGTGCTCTGAAATCCATGGCTAATCGGAGCACTACATGAGGCCTAAAGTGTTGACTGAACTGGTCGGCTGAAATGACCACTACCATATTGACCCTTCGCCCTAGAGTAAGAGACTAAATAAATCCTCCAAAACCACGAGGCTTCTTAGCCTCCCTATCCTCCATCTCCTACCTACTGATACACTCTAGCCTCCTAGAAATCTCCACAGCCTAATGAAAGGCAGTCTCAATCTCAATCTCAATATCTCATGGAATCCCAAATCTAAGGCTGTAGGTGAGTCCCTCAATAAATCTACAGACTCTCTCCCTCTTAGTAGAAACCAAAGAATCCACATAGCGTGATAACTTTGTAAATCTCATAGCCTACAAGGTCACAGTCATACCCTATTGGTGCAAATGCTCAAACTTACTATGGAACTTGTCCCTACGGATCTTTGGGAAAAACTACGCTAAGAAAATATTTTAGAGTTGGTACCATGTAAGTGGTGCTACGCTAGCTAGCCTACTCGCCTCATAAATCTGCCACCATCTATATGGTGGCCTCGTCAACTAAAATTTAGTAAAGTCGACCATGTTCAACTCCACCACATCCAAAGTATACATAATACAATGACACTGATCCATGAAACCCTGTGCATCCTCACCAGTCCCTCCACTGAAATGGGGAGGACGAAGTCTCTAAAACCTCTCCATCATCTTCTGCTCTTCGGCAGACATGACTGGCCCTACCTCAAGCTGAACTACGACTATTGGCTGCACCAACATAACACTTGGTGTCTGATAAACATGAGCCAACTACTCTTGTGTACATGTGGCGGGAGTCTAAGCTCCTCCTCCATCCTATGAAGTAGCTGGTGCAACTTGGAATAAATCTAGCCTGAGTCAAGCTCTCAAACATACTTATAAAGTGAGCCAAAGTCTCTTGAAGTCTTGGTGTAGCAAGAGGCCCCTCAGGTTCCCGATGGATCCCTCCTGCTCAATCATCAGGCTCTTGCTCCTCAAATTGTGCTACTAGTGGCTCCGCAATTGCTGCTCTAGCAAGGTCTCTTGATATGGCACGTGCCCCACCTTGACCTCTACCTCGACCCCGGCCTCTCACACCTCTGACAAGGGATACTAGTTCCTGCTCAGCTGATCTCACAGAACGTGTCCTCACCATCCGTTAGAGAACAAAAGTAAAGGTTCAAACATTGGAAAAACAAGTCTGCACAATAAAGAATGAAAGAAAGTGATGTTTTCCCAACCAACGTCTCTGTACCGATCCACAAGACTCTACTAAACATGATCTTGACTCGTAGCCTATGAATCTAAGGCTTTGATACTAACTTGTCACGATCTAAAATCTCACTGTAGGTCATGATGGCACCTAACCTCAATGACTAGGTAAGAAAATCACACAATAATATTTAAATAGTAAAATAAGATATAATAAGTCTGAATTTAACATAAACGATGGAATAAAGCTCCAACAAAGCCAAAATAGTGGTATATAAGTCAAACTCCCAAAACCAAGTAATATAGAGTCATGAACTCTAGGCTGAATACACATCAAGTCTCAAAAGTACCACATTGTCTGAAAGTAATACAACAATATGAAATAAGGTAAATGGACTCCAAGGTTCTGTGGCGTCCAGGCAACACTATCTTGAATCCTCTCGAAGAATCAAAAACTCATTTTCGAGTTCTGCTCCTACCAACACCCCGATCTGTACAAATATATACAGAAGTGTCGTATGAGTACGTGACAATATGTATGATAAATGTGGATTTTAACCACTTATTAGTAGGTTCTTGCTATAGTTATTAGTCCGAAAGTATTGACTTTGCTCTCCTAATCTAATGAAAATTGTTGAATTGCAGGTGTTCTAGAAAATGTAAGTTCAATGAAGAAAAATAACTCAAAAAAGACCTGCAGGAGGCTGAAAAGCCGTAGTACGCTAGCGCTAGCGAGTTAGCGCATGTTATAGCCATGTTCAACAAATAGGAGAAGTGCTGAGAAAAGTGCGGTTCGTAAATTACACTTGCGACCGCAAAAGCAAGTGCAGTCTACAAAAGAAGGAATGCAGCCACATAAGAAGAATTGAAGCTTCAGGATTTTGGCATAAGTACGGTCTGCAGAATAAAATGTGCAGTTGCACTTTGTCCGCTAAACAAGTTTGAATTGAAAAGCTTGAAAGATCAGAAAATGAGCAATTAAACCAGTCTGAAGCCTCCTCAAATGCGATCCGCAAAAGCTGATGTGCGACCATAGAACTCCTCATACTGAAAGCACATGCAATATCAATCCAGCAAAGTACAGACCGTAAAAGCTGATGTGCGACCGCAGAACCCTCCGAAGAGAATTTTTGTTCAACATTTCAGGAGCCAAGTAAATAGGAATTTATGAATATTTTAGAGCACTGTTTCATGGTAGCAGCTAGGAGTTCGGTATTCTTAGCTATTTTGAGCAAGTTTGAGATACAATTAGAGAGGATCATCTACTCTTTCATTTATTTTTAGTTTTATGTAAATTATTCTTATTTTCACCTTTTATGACTCTTAACATGAGTAGCTGGATTTTTATCTAGGGTTGATCCAACCCTAGTGTGTAAATCTTATGGGTTATTAATATTATTCTTACTATTGAGTGGGTTAGTATTATTTAGCCTTGTTTATGCTTTAAAGTTAGAATTGATGGTTGAAAACATTGATTCATGCCTATCTGACCTTGTTCTTACTTGATAAAGAGGAACTTAACCTAGCAATACTTGGTTAACAAGAAAATGAACTAGTTGAGTTATTGATCAGTTTAGTTAATGGATTTGAACTAGAGATAATGATAATCTAACTTGGACTCGTATTCAATTGTACTTATAGCTACCCATTTGGACTTGAGAAATTTAATTGGGCAAAATCTCTCCATAACCGAGAGGTATTGAGTGAGTACTTGAGTATTGAGAGCCGTAACAACCCCGATCTATCAAGCAATCATAAATTGACTATACCCATTAGGTTTACACCTAAGTTAAGATTACAACCCTAGGCTTTTCTCTATTTGATAAAACCTTCAATAATAAAACATTTTGATTATTAATTGTTTGCTATTACTCACTAATCTAAGTAGTTTAATTAATGAAATTGATATCCACCTTCATTTGAATGATAAATTTAGTTATTTCAAGTTTCTCACTTAACTGTTTACCATAACACCCAATCTAAACTTCTTGAGGTTCGACCCCGACTTGCATTGGATTTTATTATTGTAATGACCATTTCATCTTCCCTTATTTAGGGTGTGAATTGGACGCGATCAATTTCTGGCGATGTTGCCGAGGAGTTTGCGGTGTTTGCTATATGCTGGAGTTTGTTTCTAGAGTATCTTATTTTACTCTCGTGATTCTAACTTGTTGAAGTGAATTCTAGGTTTCTAATGAAGAACAACAAACTTGGAAATGTACCATTGGGAAAGGTGGATGGCGAAGAGGAGAAACTCGATGAAATTTCACAAGTTTCACTAAAAAACTGCCGAGGCCGTGGGAAACAAGTCAATGTCTCCACCTCCCACACCTCCCCCACCACCACAACCCCAAGCGGCTCAACCCCAAAATTTGGCAAATAAAGGGTGTGCAAGTGCCGTAGTCCCCCTTGCATTAGGACGAGCAACTTTAAAATTACAAATTTGATGCTCACTTTGCTCGAGAAACGAGGTTATTTCACTGGGGCGCCGCATCAAAATGCTCATAAGCATTTGAAAGGTTTTGTGGATGTGTGTTGGGGAAGCAAACAAACCAATGTTTTGGAAGATGCATTGCAATCAAGGCTTTTTCCCTTATCACTAAGGGGGAAGGCTTTGGATTGGTTGGAAGGCTTGCCTAATCATTCTATTTCATACATGGGATAAATTGACAGTGAAGTTTATTTCTAGGTTCTTTTCTCTCGGGAACATGGAAGCTCTCGGGATGAAATATTAGCTTTTAAGCAAGAGCTTAATGAACCTTTGCATGAGATTTTGGAGCGATATTGGACTATCTATCATCGTATCAATACCACGAATCACTGTGTGGTCAATCAATTGGCCGGAGGCAATTTATGTCAACACCTTATGTGGAGGCATGCGAGATTCTTGATGAGATGGCAGATACCTCTTCATCTTAGAAATCCCGAACCAATATTCCTCAAGGTGATCCCAACATGATACACCTTCATAAATAATTGCAAGACCATGGGAAAACTTGTTAGCCCCATGGTTTTTGTAACGACCAGGCCGGTTGTTCCGTGAGATTAGACCCGTTTCTCTCATTTCTGCTTTATCATATGTTGCTTAGCCTGTTTATGTGTGTTGGGTCAGTTGGTTCGGGTTCGGAGTGGTCGTGGTGAGAATTCAGACACTTATTCTCTTAAATTAGCTTAACAGTTGAAAAAGTCAACTAGGAGTTGACTTATTGGTAAACAACCTCGGAATACAGATTTTATGGCTCAGATATCTTCGTTAGGTGATTTGGGAATTAGGAGTGTGGTCGGAGTGAAGTTTTGATTTCTGATGTAGAATTAGGCTTGAATTGGCGAAAGTTAGTTTTTGGCGATTTCCGGTCGGTAGTGGAAAATAGGCTATCAGAGTCGGAATATAATTTCGACAGTTGGAGCAGGTTTGTAATGTCATTTTGGATATGTGTGCAAATTTTCAGGTCAATCAGATGTGTTTTGGTTGGTTTCAACATCATTGCCGAAATTTAGAAGTTTCAAAGTTCATAGGCTTGAATTTGATGTAATTTCGATAATTTCATGTTGTTTTTGGTGTTTCGAAGGCTCGACTAAGTTTGAATGATTTTATGGGGTGTGTTGGTAGGATTGGTTGATGTCCCGAGGGTCTCGGGTATGTTTTGACAGGTTAACAGATCGATTTTTGGTTTTGGAACTTGACTGGTGTTTCTGAAGCAAAGTTTTACTCTATGCGTTCGCGGAAGAGGGCTCGCGTTTGCATAGAGTGTTTGGTGGAAGGGTCCATATGTTCAATGCGTTTGCGGGCAAAGGGGTGCAAACGCAGAGTGTTGAGCAGGGTGGCCATCGCGAACGCGTGGGTGTGTGTGCGTTCGCGTAGGGTAGGAAGCACCTGAGGACCCCAGGCCCATTGGCCTGTGCGATCACGTAGGAGCCCATGCATTCGCGAAGGCCTGGGTTGGTGGAGCAGTGCGTTTGCATGGCTTCTGGTGCATTCGCGTAGAGTAAAAATTAGGGGCTTGTTGGATTGTTCTATGCGAACGCGGTCAGTGTGATGGGTTC
Source organism: Nicotiana knightiana (assembly GCA_005239525.1). Lineage (NCBI taxonomy): Eukaryota > Viridiplantae > Streptophyta > Magnoliopsida > Solanales > Solanaceae > Nicotiana > Nicotiana knightiana. The sequence continues at coordinate 51,733 of ML377004.1, forward strand.
GCGATGAAGAAAAGTCTGGGCAGACAGTTTAAGTTCTAAATTCGGGGGTTCTTGGCCATAACTCAATATTTCATTAGAGAGCTTGGGGAGAGGAGATTTTGGACTAGATTTTCAGTGGGGTTCTTGTGGCAAGTGTATTTCAATCATTTTTGGTTCACTTTCATGAATTTGTCTTGATTTTCACCATGCAATTTGAGGAATTAAAGTAGAAAAGTTGGGAAAAATGGGAGGAAAAATTTAGAAAATGCTTTTGGTGATTTGAGTGGGCAATTGTGGTCTGATTTTAGTGTTCTTGGTATGTATAGAATCGTGGGAGGACGAGGATTCTAGTGATGTAAATTTTATCAAATTTCGAGACGTGGGACTGGGGCTCGGGTTTGGCCGAATTTCGAGATTTTTTTATAAATTGATAATTTTTGATTGAGTTGTGTTCCTTTAGCGTATATTGATGATGTTAATCTTGTTTTGGTTAGATTCGGAGCAATCGGGAGTATATTTGAGGGGAAAGAGCATCGCAGACTAGTATTATGGCCCGGTAGAGGTAAGTAATGGTTATAAATCTTGTCCTGAGGGTATGAAACCATGCACTTCATATTTCCCACTGCTTTTAGAATGGCGCACATGTCGGATGACGAGTATGTGTCGCGCACTGATTTTTGGATTGGACTTGGTCCTCTCCGCAGCAACTATTGAGTTGCGTATTTTACTCTAAATCATATGTTAAACTGTGTTCTAAAGACTATTGCTATATTTGGGCTATAAGCCATGTTCGGGGCCTCGTGCCGACTTGTTTAGATCCCTTGGGGGCTTTTTACTGCTATTTTGTCACTGTTGATTTAGTATTTACACTCAGTCATACTGTGCTTAACTATTTTCGAAACTCAGCCTTACTTACACTATTTTGAGATATAAAATGATGTTTTGGGTCAAGTACCCCATTTTACTGATACGCCCGAGGTGATTTTGAGAGGTCCTAACTGAGTGAGGCCGAGGGCCTGATTTGTGAGGATATGATATGCCACAAGGTGGCTTGATATAAGCGCTTGGGCTGAAGGAGCCCCTCCAGAGTCTATACAAACCCCCAGTGATGTAGGTACCTACTGAGTGCTGAGTGCCGAGTGCCGAGTGATGAGTGATTGGGAGGCATGAGTGACAGTGAGCTTTCCTGAGGGGTTGATACTGCGTGGCTGTGAGGTGCTGAGTGATGTTCTGCCCGAGGGGCAATTTATGATTCATGTTTTTGCCCGAGGGGGTAATTATGATTTAATTTCATTTTTACACTAAATTTTTGGTTATTTTCTTTCTGAAATTGTTGAAGAACACATTTTTCAAAGGATTTTGCTGAAGTTGTTTTTAAGGCATGATGATTTCATATATCTATGTATATGCTGTTGAAAAGAAAGGCTGTGCATATTGTGAATTGATGATATCGATTTTTATGTGTTTATTGCTGCTTAGACTTGATTTATTTTCATTACTACTGAGTTGGCATACTCACATTACTCCCTACACTCCTGTGTGCAGATACCGAGCGTTAGCCACCTATTCCGTGCGGAGCCGGAGTTTGGGACATAGAGGTAGCTATTCAGCGTCCGCAACATCTCTATTTTCCTTTTTTTGTTGTATCTAGCTATTTGTTCGGAGGTTTTGTATCATAATAGTATACCTTTTGGCATATTTATCTTAGATGCTCATGACATGTTGGCTCAGGTTTTGGGGTTGGTTGGACTATTTAACTGTTTATTTTGCCTAATGAATTCAGTAATTTTATATACTTTATGAAATACTTGTAAATGAGTGGGATTTTTGGAAAGAACCTGTAATGTGTGAATTGGCTAGCCTAGTTCCACGATAGGCGCCATCACGGCCGGTTTAGGATTTGGGGTCGTGACAAGTTGGTATCAGAGCCTAGGTTACATAGGACTCAATGGTCATGAGCAGGTTTAGTAGAGTCTTGCAGATCGGTACAGAGACGTCTGTGCTTATCTTCGAGACATGCGGAACCCTTAGGACAAATCTCATTTTCTTAAATTCTGTCGTGCCATTTTGTTGATGATGGAAATCTAAACTTCTGTTGTTTCCCTCTCTCACAGATGGTGAGGACTCGCGCTACCAATCAGGATGATCAGCCACCAGCTAGACCAGCGAGAGGTCGAGGTCGCGGTCAAGGACGTGGTAGAGGTAGGGGCCAGCCCGTGCAGCAGCCAGGGCAGTGCCACTTGATCCCCCTACTATTCAGGATCAAATTCCCGTCACATATACTCCAGCGGGGCAGGCTCAGGCACCGACAGTGCCTATTGTTATTCCAGTTCTTCAGGAGACCTTGGCCCAGATCTTGACGGTGTGTACCACCCTTGCTCAGGCCATTGCCACTACTTCTCAGGCCGAGGGAGGCAATCAGAATCCAGTTGCCCGGACACCTGAGCAGGGTACTCAGGGCCATCAGATACCGGGGGCGGATCCAGCCTAGCCAGTTGCTCCAATTCAAGACTTCATAGTTTCGGCTATGCCAGGGGACGAGCAGAGTAGACTGGAGAGATTTAGTAGACTAAAGCCTTCGACATTCAGTAGTGCTGAGGGCGAGGATGCCCAGGGTTTTCTGGATAAGTGTCAGAGGATGCTGCGTACTACTGGGATTTTGGAGACCAGTGGGGTCTCATTTGCTACATTTTAGTTTTCTGGTGCTGCTTTCACTTTGTGGGAGTATTTTGAGAGGCGTAGGCATGTTGGTTCAACACCCCTCACCTGGCAGCGATTCTCCACTATCTTCTTGGAGAAGTATGTACCTCAGTCTCATAGGGAGGAGCAATGCAGGTTTTTTTAGTAGCTGCGTCAGGGAGAGCTATCAGTGACGCAATATGAAATGTGGTTTTTGGACTTGGCTCGTCATGCTGCCAAGTTGGTTCATACTGATAGGGAGAGGATTAGGAGGTTCATGGATGGCCTCACTTATCAGCTCCGCCTATTTATGACTCGGGAGAGAGTATCAGATGCTATATTCGAGCAGGTTATTGATATTGCTTGAGATATTGAGTCAGTTCGCCGCCAGGAGCGGGAGGAGAGGGAGGCCAAGAGGCCTCGTGGATCGGTAAGTTCTAGTGGTACTCCCTACAAGGGGCACTTTCAGCATGGTAGAGGCCGTTCATTCAGGCCTCCTCAATCAGCCCGCCCGGCTTATAGTGGTGCATCTTCGGGGCATGGTCCCCGTGGTTCTCAGACAGGCCGTACTTCATTTGGTGCCCTCCCAGCTCAGAGTGCAGCTCGAGCACCACCAGTTTAGAGTTCTTCTATGCATGAGTCTTCCAGTGGCCGTTCTGGTGCCAGGGGTTTCTATCAGTCCCCGCCTCCAGCTACAGGAAGTTATTTTGAGTGTGGAGAGTTTGGGCACATGTGAAGGTAGTGTCCTCGTCGTCCTGGTGGTTCTTCTCAGCAGAGGGGCCAACCCTCGACTTCAGCTCCAGTTACTTCACCACCCGCCCAGGCAGCCAGGGGTGGTAGTCAGTCAGCTAGAGGCCTCCTTAAAGGGGGAGGTCGAGCAGGTGGAGGTCAGGCCCGTATGTATGCATTTCCAGCCAGGGCGGATGCTATGGCCTCCGATGCAGTGATCGTAGGTATTGTCTCAGTCTGTTACTGAGATGTTTTTGATTTATTTGACCCCGGTTCTACATATTCCTATGTTTCTTCATATTTTGCCCATTTTCTGGATATGCCCCTTGAGTCTTTAGTTACCTCTGCTCATGTGTCGACTCCGGTGGGCAATACTAATGTTGTGGACCGTGTGTATCGGTCATGTGTGATATCTATTGAGGGTCTGGAGACCCGAGTGGACCTACTGTTACTCAACATGGTCGATTTTGATGTGATATTGGGCATGGATTGGTTATCTCTATGTCATGTTGTTCTTGATTGTCACACTAAGACCGTGACCTTAGCTATGCCAGGATGTCCGATGGTTGAGTGGAGAGGTTCTTTTTAGTATATGCCTAGCAGGGTAATTTCCTACCTGAAGGCTCAGCGCACATTTGAGAAGGGGTGTCTATCTTATTTGGCTTTTGTGAGGGATGTTAGTGGTGAGGCTCCCACTTTTGATTTGGTTCCTATGGTCCGTGACTTTCCAAACGTGCTTCCTGCAGACCTGCCAGGCATGCCGCCTGACAGGGACATTGATTTTGGTATTGACCTGGTGCAAGGCACCCAACCTATTTCTATTTCACCTTATCGTATGGCACCAACAGAGCTAAAGGAATTAAAAGAGTAGCTCCAGGAACTCCTAGATAAGGGTTTCATTTGGCCTAGTGTGTCACCTTGGGGTGCATCGGTGTTGTTCGTAAAGAAGAAGGATGGTTCTATGCATATGTGTATTGATTATCGGCAGCTGAACAGAGTTACGGTGAAGAATCGGTATCCCTTGCCTCGTATAGATGACTTGTTTGATCAGTTGTAGCATGCCAGGGTATTTTCCAAGATTGACTTGCATTCCGGTTATCATCAGTTGAAGATTCGGGGGCCAGACATCCCGAAGATTGCTTTCGGGACTAGATATGGTCATTATGAGTTCCTGGTTATGTCATTTGGGCTGACCAATGCCCCAGCAGCCTTTATGCACTTGATGCACAGTGTATTTCGTCCTTATGTAGATTCTTTCGTCATCGTGTTCATTGACGATATATTGGTGTATTCCCGATCTCAGGAGGATCATGAGCATTATTTGAGAGTTGTGCTTCAGACCTTGAGCGAGAAGAGATTGTATGCGAACTTTTCGAAGTATGAGTTCTGGCTTGATGCAGTAGCATTCTTAGGACACGTGGTGTCCAGTGAGGGTATTCAGGTTGATTTGAAGAAGGTGTAGGCGGTGCAGAGTTGTCCTAGACCGTCATCCGCTACCAAGATTTGTAGTTTCCTTGGTTTTGCAGGGTACTATCGCCGTTTCGTAGAGGGATTTTCATCTATTGCAGCACCTATGACCAGACTGACCCAGAAGTGTGCTCAGTTCAGATGGACTGAGGAGTGTGAGGAGAGCTTTCAGAAGCTCAAGTCAGCTTTGACTACAGCTCTGATATTGATTTTGCCTACGGGTTCAGGTTCTTATACAGTTTACTATGATGCCTCGAGAGTTGGCCTTGGAGCGGTTTTGATGCAGGACAGTAGGGTGATTGCCTACGCGTCCAGACAATTGAAGGTGCAAGAGAAAAATTATCCAGTGCACGATCTTGAGCTAGCAGCTATTGTTCACGCCTTGAAGATTTGGCGTCATTATTTGTATGGAGTTCATTGTGAGATTTTTACTAATCACCGTAGTTTGCAACATCTGCTTAAGCATAAGGATTTAAATTTGCGTCAGAGGAGGTGATTGGAGCTTCTCAAGGATTATGACCTCATTATTTTATATCATCCGGGGAAAGCCAATGTAGTGGTCGATGCCCTGAGTCGCAGAGCGGGGAGTTTGGGGAGTCTAGCCTACCTTCCAGTAGTAGAGCGACCTTTAGCACTTGATGTTCAGGTTTTAGCAGGTCAGTTGGTGAGATTGGATCTATCAACGCCTCCGCGGGTAGTGGCTTGTGTAGCCTCCAGGTATTCTCTTTATGATCAGATTAGAGCATGCTAGTATGATGATCCACATCTTCTTGTTCTTCAGGATAGGGTCCATCACGGTGATGCCAGGGATGTGGTTATTGGTGATGATGGGGTCATGAGGATGCAGGGCCAGATTTGCATGCCTAATATAAATGGACTTCGAGATTTGATTCTGGCTGAGGCCCATAGTTCGGGGTATTCCATCCATCCAGGTGTCGCAAAGATGTATCAGGATTTAAGGCAGCATTATTGGTGGAGGCGGATGAAGAAAGATATTGTTGAGTTTGTGGCTCGGTGTCTCAACTGTCAGCATGTCAAGTATGAGCACTAGAGACTAGGTGGATTGCTTCAAAGAGTTGATATTCCAGAGTGGAAGTGGGAGTAGATCACCATGGACTTCGTAGTTGGACTCCTACGGACTTCGAGAAGGTTTGACGCTATATGCGTTATTATGGATCGGCTGACCAAGTCCGCGCACTTCATTCCTGTTGGTACTACTTATTCTTCAGAGCGGTTAGCTGAGATTTATATCAAAGAGATTGTCCGATTGCATGGGGTTCCAGTTTCTATCATTTATGACAGAGGAACTAAGTTCACATCTCAGTTTTGGAGAGCCGTACATAGAGAATTTGGTACTCAGGTCGAGTTGAGCACAACTTTTCATCCTTAGACGGACGGGCAGTTGGAGCGCACTATTCAGATTTTGGAGGATATGTTGCGTGCCTGTGTCATTGATTTTGGGGGTTCATGGGACCAGTTTCTGCCACTCGCGGAGTTTGCATGTAATAACAGCTATCACTCGAGTATCCAAATGGCTCTGTTTGAGGCTTTATATGGTAGGAGGTGCAGATCTCTAGTTGGTTGGTTTGAGCCGGGCGAGGCAAGACTATTGGGCACTGACCTGGTTCAGGATGCGTTGGGTAAGGCGAAGTTGATTCAGGAGCGGCTTCGCACGGCAGAGTCTAAGCAAAAGAGTTATGCGGACCGGAAGGTCCGGGATGTGATTTTAATGGTTGGGGATAAGGTGTTGCTGAAGGTGTCACCCATGAAGGGTGTTATGCGGTTCGGGAAGAGGGGAAAGCTGAGTCCCAGGTTCATTGGGCCATTTGAGGTGCTTCAGAGGATGTGGGAGGTGGCTTATAGACTTGCCTTGCCTCCCAGCTTGGCAAGTATTCATCGGGTGTTCCATGTTTCGATGCTCCGGAAGTATGTTGGTGACCCGTCTCATGTTTTGGACTTCAGCATGGTCCAGCTCGAGGGTGATATGTCATATGAGGTATAGCCAGTGGCTATTTTGGGTCGTCAGGTCAGGAAGCTGAGGTCTAAGGATATAGCTTCAGTGGAGAGGGCAGCCGGTGGAGGCTGCCACCTGGGAGACCGAGCGGGATATGCGGGACATATATCCTCACTTATTTGAGACTCCAGGTATGTTTCTAGACCCGTTCAAGGACGAACGTTAGTTTAAAAAAGGGAGGATGTAACGACCCGACCGATCGTTCCGTGAGATTAGCCATGTTTCCCCCGTTTCTGCTTTATCATATTTTTCTTAGCCTGTTTATGTGTGTTGGGTCAGTTGGTTCGGGTTCGGAGTGGTCGTGGTGAGAATTGAGACACTTATTCTCTTAAATTAGCCTAATAGTTGAAAAAGTCAATTGGGAGTTGACTTATTTGTAAACGACCTCGAAATGTGGATTGTACGGATCGGATATCTTCGTTAGGTTATTTGGTACTTAAGAGTGCGTTCGGAATGAAGTTTTGATGTCCACTGTAGAATTATGCTTGAATTGGCGAAAGTAAGTTTTTGGCGGTTTCCAGTCGGCAGTGGAAAATAGCCTATCAGGGTCGGAATGGAATTTCGACAGTTGGAGAAGGTTTTTAATGTCATTTTGGATATGTGTGCAAATTTTCAGGTCAATCGGATGTGTTTTGGTTGGTTTCGACATCATTGGCGAAATTTTGAAGTTTCAAAGTTCATAGGCTTGAATTTGATGTAATTTTGATGTTTTCGTGTTGTTTTGGTCTTTTGAAGGCTCGACTAAGTTTGAATGATGTTATGGGGTGTGTTGGTAGGATTGGTTGAGGTCCCGAGGGCCTCGGGTATGTTTTGACAGGTTAACAGATCAACTTTTTGTTTTGGAACTTGGCTGGTTTGTTAGTGTTTCTACAGCAGAGTGTTACTCTATGCGTTCGCGGAAGAGAGCCCGCGTTCGCATAGAATGTTTGGTGGAAGGGAGCCAGTCGTTCAATGCCTTCACGAGTGAAGGGGTGCGAACGCAGAGTGTTGAGCAGGGTGGCCATCGCGAACGCGGGGGTTTGTGTGCGTTCGCGTAGGGTAGGAAGCACCTGAGGACCCCAGGCCCATTGGCCTGTGCGATCGCGTAGGAGCCCATGCGTTCGCGAAGGCCTGGGGTGGTGGAGCAGTGCGTTCACATGGCTTCTGGTGCGTTCGCGTAGAGTAAAAATTAGGGGCCTGTTGGAATTTTCTAAACGAACGCGGTCAATGTGATGCGTTCGCGATGAAGAAAAGTCTGGCCAGACAGTTTAAGTTCTAAATTCGAGGGTTCTTGGCCATAACTCGATATTTCATTAAAGAGCTCGGGGAGAGGAGATTTTGGACGAGCTTTTCAGTGGGGTTCTTGTGGTAAGTGTTCTTCAATCATTTTCGGTTCACTTTCATGAATTTGTCTTGATTTTCACCATGCAATTTGAGGAATTAAAGTAGAAAAGTTGGGAAAAATGGGAGGAAAAATTTAGAAAATTCTTTTGATGATTTGAGTGGTAAATTATGATCCGATTTTAGTGTTCTTGGTATGTATAGAATCGTGGGAGGACAAGGATTCTAGTGATGTAAATTTATCAAATTCTGAGACGTGGGCCCGGGGCTCGAGTTTAGCCAAATTTCGAGATTTTTGTATAAATTGATATTTTTCGAGTGGGTTGTGTTCCTTTAGTGTATATTGACGATGTTAATCTGGTTTAGGTTAGATTCGGAGCAATCAGGAGTCAATTTGAGGGGCAAGAGCATCGCGGACTAGTATTGTGGCCCGGTAGAGGTAAGTAATGGTTATAAATCTTGTCCTGAGGGTATGAAACCCCAGACTTCATATTTCCCACTGTTTTTAGAACGGCACACATGTCAGATGACGAGTATGTGGCGCGCACTGATTTTTGGATTGGACTTGGCCCTCTCCTAGAAAACTATTGAGTTGCTTATTTTACTCTAAATCATATGTTAAACTGTGTTCTAAAGACTATTGCTATATTTGGGCTATAAGCCATGTTTAGGGCCTCGTGCCGACTTGTTTAGACCCTTTGGGGTCTTTTTACTGCTATTTCCTCAATGTTGATTTATGATTTACACTCAGGCATAATGTGCTTAACTATTTTTGAAACTCAGACTTACTTACACTATTTTGAGATATAAAATGATGTTTTGGGTCGAGTACCCTATTTTACAGATATGCCCGAGGGGCTTTTGATAGGTTCTGACTGAGTGAGGCCGAGGGCCTGATTTGTGAGGATATGATATGCCACGAGGTGGCTTGATATTAGCGCTTGGGCTGAAGGAGCCCCTCCGGAGTCTGTACACACCCTAGTGAGAGTAGGTACCTACTGAGTGCTGAGTGCCGAGTGCCGAGTGCCGAGTGCCGAGTGATGAGTGGTTGAGAGGAATGAGTGACAGTGAGGTTAACCGAGGGGCTGATACTGAGTGGTTGTGAGGTTTTGAGTGATGTTCTGCCCGAGGGGCGATTTATGATTCATGTTTTTGCCCGAGGGGCTACTTATGATTTATTTCATTTTTACACTAAATCTTTCGGTTATTTTTATTTCTGAAATTGTTGAAGAACACATTTTTCAAAGGATTTTGCTGAAGTTGTTTTTAAGGCATGATGATTTCATATATCTATGTATATACTGGTTAAAAGAAAGGCTGTGCATATTGTGAATTGATGATATCGATTTTTATGTGTTTCTTGCCGCTTAGACTTGATTTATTTTCATTACTACTGAGTTGGGGTACTCTCATTACTCCTTGTACCCCTATGTGCATATTTGTTGGTTGATTTCCCAATGCACACGCAAGTGTACGTGGTCGACAAGTAATATAGGATTTTAAGTCCAGATATCGTACCCACAGGGACTTGTGATTAACTATCAATTAAACTAAACTCAAACAAATATTTCACTAAAATTAATCTAAAATAGTAAATTAAGAGATTAAAGAAACTAACTTAAAGACGAATTCAATGTAATTTGATATTCTAGAGTTATGGGTTGACAAACAATC
>ML377004.1:61987-74046 GCA_005239525.1 Nicotiana knightiana
AAAACTCTAGAACTAATAAACTATGAAACTAAAAGAAGAGAAGAGAATAAAAACTAAGTAGAATCCTCTTTCAAGCGTGATGTGTTCCTCCACATCAATCCCCTTCAATCATCAATAATCTTCCTTTGAAAATCCCCTTCGAAAATCCCCTTCATGTTATGTTTTTGGGTCTATTTATATGTTTAGGATAAACCCTAAACGTGTAAGAGACTTCTATTCCAACTTGGAAACACTTAAACCCGTCAAAACTCGGTTTCTGGCCGACTGGGGACCCTGGCGTTTGGACCCAAACGCCTGGCTAACGCCAGGCTAGGGCTGGCGTTTCAGCCCAAACGCCTGGCTAACGCCAGGGTAGGGCTGGCGTTTCAGCCCAAACGCCTGGCTAACGCCAGGCTGGGTCAGGCTGTTTGGCTCTGTCGCCCGGCTATCGCCCGGGTGTCCCCTTTCGCGTATTTTTTCGACGTATTTGCATCCGTTTAGCTCCGTTTCCATTTCCAATTCACCTACACATAAAATAAACCCCATTAGGCACATACGACGTATATTTTTATCATTAAAGCACATAAAATGCAAGGTATATAATGCTTAAAATCATGAATTCTATCCACGCATCAATATTCAGGTGCAGATACCGAGCGTTAGCCACCTATTCCGTGGGGAGCCGGAGTTCGGGATATAGAGGTAGCTGTTCAGCGTCCGCAATATCTCTGTTTTCCTTTCTTTTGTTGTATTTAGCTATTCGTTCAGAGGTTTTGTATCATAGTAGTATACCTTTTGGAATATTTATCTTAGATGCTCATGACATGTTGGCTCTGGGTTTTGGGGTTGGTTGGATTGTTTAACTGTTTATTTTTCCTAATGAATTCAGTAATTATACTTTATGAAATGCTTGTAAATGAGTGGAATTTTTGGAAAGAACCTGTAATTGTCTGAATTGGCTAGCCTAGTTCCATAATAGACTCCATCAAGACCGGTTTAGGATTTGGGGTCGTGACAGTTTTACATATTGATTTTGATAATACCAAACCAACATAAACTTTAGTAAAAGAACATTTACTTGTGGTAAACTATTTTTGTACAAGTTTGCTAAACGAAGAATGATCAAAGACGATATACAGAAGATTTGCAAAAGAATGAAGGAGATATGGAAGATGTTATAAAGAAGGAAATCCCAAAGCTAATGGCTATGCTATAGAAGCATACTATGGTAAAAGATTGTGAAAGAGAAGCAGCTTGGAAAAACTATATTCAAAGGATAAGAAGGAAATATTTTATTGAAAGGAGATAGCATGGAATATTTTAAGGAGAAAATCTACTATGTTGGCCTAGGAATCAATTATGGAAAAGATTTGAAAAACTCATCAGTACTTACTCAACAAAGAAAAGAAATTATATAACAATTTTATTGGATACTTTGTAAGATACAAATAGGTTGAATGTGTCAAGGAAAGAATTTACTATGGATTGTTATGGAAGTAAGAATATTCTTACTAATACCTATATTTCGGAAAGTATCTGAAATTAAGCAAATGCTATCATTCAGAGAGATCACAACAGTTAAAAAGTCTAATTTCAAAAAGACACATTTGACTAGATTAAAAGTGATACGAATCAAGATCCAACAGAAGGAAGAGGATCTTGAAATTCACCTAGGTTGACTAAATAAGATCTCGCACTTGTACATATGAAAGAAGAGTTCAAATGGAAGAATAATTACTATGGAAAAAAATTTCCCCGTGGAAAAAAAAGATATACTTGCTACGAGTTTGGTATGACAATGATAGATTTGTACAATACAAGAGAAATAAAGCTATTGAATGAATTACTACAAGCTTTATCTTGAAAGGAGTAAATCTTAGGATCTGATAATAAGGACGTGCCGACAAGGAATCACTATGTTTATTAAAGGAAGGAGAATTCAATTTATACTAATGCATGGTTGAAGACCTCGAATAGAACATCAAATGGAAAGCCTTCATTATGTGAATATACAATGATATTATCTACTCCACAATGAAAGAAATCAAAGAATATTAAGGCATGGAGTCTAGAAATAATCATTCAATTGGAAAATATATTTGAATCCTTTGGCAAGACATGTTATCAATCAAAAGGTAAAAGATATAAGGAATCAATTTATATAATTCAATGATTGGTGTAAGGACTTCAAATCAGTCAATTTACAAAAATGGAAAGGAAGAATTAGAAGGTCCAAAATGGATTGCATAATTTGTACATGTTTTGTCAAGGAAACAACAAAGATGCCACACTGGAAATCTTACTCAATCAAAGGAGAAAAATATCCCGATTGAAGATATCAAAATTAAGGAGTCAGCGAAGACACATCCAACAGCCAAAAGCTATCGAAGACTATAAGAAGAAAATACTGAAAAAGAAGAAGATACACATCCTTATATACAATCCTATGTCCAACTACAAGTTCCTTATTCTACTCTTAACAAGTATTGTAATTCACTTTTAGTAGATTTATTGTGTATACAAAAGAGTGAAGAGAGACCAAAACATATTGGAGAGGCAGTATGTCTTGAGAGGTTGTGTCATTAGTCGTTTTTTTGGTGAGCGAGTGAAAACCAAAGGGACGTTGTTGGTGAGTGAGTAAAAACCAACTTTTTACGTTGTTGGTGAGCGTGTTAAAACCAGCCCTTATTCGTTGTATGTGATAGAGTGAAAAAAAAACCTTATAAACATTGGTGGTGAATGTTGTAAATCACACAAGTTGTACTCAACCCAAATTACAAAGAGCTAAACAGATAACCTCCTTGCAACCCAAGGAGATTGGATTAGGATACCACATTGGTCTTTATGAGGCCAATCCTGAGTGAGTTATGTGCCATGTGTGTGTGAGATTTTTGTATTATTCTGTGCATTGCATTTGATGTCTAGTACTTGCCCCGTATGTTTACAAAGTGAAATGGTAGTTTTGTTCAGTCTAGGAAGTGATATATGCATTTCCTTGTTGAGCCCGTGATATGCTTTTACTACCTAATTGTTATGTATCTTAGTTAACCCCTTTGAGCATGTAACCCTATTTCTTTGGAAACCAAATTACAAGCCTTACCCAATTGTTTTAGAACGAGCAAAGAATCGAGCAGGTATACTGTGCAGTGTCTAGTAAAATGCACATAATATTTCGCTTGAAACTCTGTTTGGGATCCATAATATATTTTTTGAAAGGTAATTTAATGGGCTACAACTTTCATGTTTTAATTGTTTTTCGAATTCCTAATATAACATGGTGAATAGTGCAAGGAAAGTGCTCTGCACGCACTGACTGCGCATATGGGGAAGAACAGTGTGAAAAGTGCGCGGGCAAACTTCTAGGTACGCGTCCGCGCACGTCCTATCCGGGAAAAGTGTCCTTTTTTGCATAGGAGAAGGTGTATGTGTTTGGGCCCGACCCTACTTGGTATATATACACGGAAAAATGGTATATTTGGAACTTTGGACATAATTTAGACCTAATGAGGCTAAGGAGAAGTAGGAGAAGGAAGAGCACAAGGAATCCATCATTCAATTCCAACTCAAGACAAGAGTTTGGATTGTTTTATGTTTTTATTTAATTTATACTTACTTTTGATGAATTACTCCATGTCTATGGAGTAGTTCTATTTAGGGTTTGATGGATTTGACGTATTGATATTTGTTTGTGGATAATTAACTCTAGCTTTATATATTAAATCGTTTTGGATGTTTTAGCAGTTGCATCTTTATTGGCTTTTTAATGTAATCGAGAGAGGCATAACTTGTGATATTGTTGCTTTATATTTAGTTGGTTGAAGTCATTAATTCTTCTTAGTAATTGAAAGAGGCTAGTTGAATTATTGACTAAACTATGTTAGGAGGATAATCAAAAGAGGTTCTCTTAAAGATCAATCCACTACGAATACTTGCATATATTCACAAACTTAAAATTTGTTCATATTGTGAGGTTGAGACTTAATCGAGAGAGGAGTTTCTACTAAATAATTGAACTAATAACCAAGTGAATTCAAGATACCCACTTGAAAATTAGAAGTGAATTATCTAGAGTTAAATCCCTAAACATGCATCTTGCACCTACCCTATCAACCCTAGCTTCTCCTCATTGGTATGTTCCTTTGCTTACTACTTGTGTTGTTTGTCACTAGTCAATAGTTTATAATCTTAGCTAATTTAAGTTTTAATCATATAAACCTCAATTATTGACCATCTTGGATAGCAATCTAGCTATAAACTACGATAAGACTATTTAACTCCAATCCCTGTGGATACGATATTATTATACTATATTCTACTAGCGAGCATATTTAAGTGTGTGTTTCAAGCTCGTCAACTGCTCCCATATTTTATTATATACTGTTATTGTTTGTTGTATTTGGTTAAATCAAAATACTAACAGTTTTGTGCAGACTGTCTCTGTATTAGTCGAGCAGGTCTGAAGAGCAGTCGACTAGAAATTTGAAAAGGCTACAATTCACCACCCCTTCTTGTACTTTCAAAGCTATTGCAGAATGGACTACCACAATGACTCAACTTAGTAAGGCTCAACTTCATAAAACTCAATCTCATATGCAAGTTCATTTCATGAAGGCGATGAGTGTTTTGGCCAACAAGAAGCGTATTAAAAGTCCTTGATTTCAACCCCGATTAGAGACTTATGCACAATATGATAGTGGTTATGATCAAGTTGATTCCTATCAAGAGTTAGAAGATGAGGTTTATTTTGTGAGCAATTACCAAGGGCAACAGAGCAATTCCCAAGGCTCCAATCAAAATCAATGGCGTTCTTAAAACAACCAAGGCAATTGGGGTTCTAACAATTAAGAGAATTTGCATAACAACAACAACCAAGGGAATTAGGGAGGTAATTACTAAAGATTTTGGAGGAACAATAACAATCATGAAAATAAAAGTTCCGGTTTCCAAAGACCTCAAATGTATCAGCAACCAAGCAACTCACCTCCCTACCTTCCCACGGTTCAAGTTCTTCAAGCAATGAATTCGTATTGAGAACATGTTCAAGCAAATGATGGAAAAGAATACGGATTCGGATGCCCAACTTGCCTCACATACCACAACAATTATGAATCTTGATGTTCAAATGGGGAAAATATCTCAAGATCTTAATACTCATCTTAAGGGTACATTACCAAGTGATACGGTAATGAACCCAAAGGGTGGCCATGGTGGTTGTCACAAGAAGTGGAAGAGGAAGAAATGCACCCACCTCAAATGAAAAGAAATTTGGAGATGTTGAATAAATGTTCCAAGAGGAGGAATTCCCACAAAATGATGTTCAAGTACATGATGAAGTTCTGACTGATATTGATGATAGTGTGGAAGAGATCCGAGAGGAGGTGAACCCATCTAGGGAGCACATCATTGACATACCGGATCCGGTGGTGCAGAAGGAAAAGGAACCTTTGTCAAATCCTCAACCTCCTTACCCTAAAAGGATCGCTAAGCAAAATAGTGAGAATCAATTCAAGAATTTTATTCAAATGATAAAATGTCTCTCTATTAATGCGCCATTGGTGGAAGATTTGGAGAAAATGCCCGGTTATGCTAAGTTTATGAAGGATCATGGGACCAAGAAGAGATCGATGAACTTTAAAACAATCAAGGTCACTCATCAAGTTAGTGATAATGTTCATTCCATGGCTCCTAAATTGGAGGATCCTTCCGCTTTCACAATTCCTTGTACTATTAGAAATGCTGATTTTGCTAAAACTCTGTATGATCATGGGGTGAGTATCAATTTGATGCCCTATTTGGTGTTAAAAAATATGGGGATTTGGAAGCCAAGACCCACATCTATGAGGTTACAAATGACCGATCGCACAATGAAAAGACTATTGGGTGTGATTGAGGATGTATTGGTCCGAGTTGATAAACTTATTCTTCTGACATACCTTGTTCTTCTTGATTGTGAGGTATATTATGAAGTTCGCATCATACTTGGAAGGCCTTTCCTTGCTTCGGGTAAGGCCCTTTGTGATTTTGAAGCTAGTGAACTCACTTTCCGGGTTGGTGATGAACAAGTGGTAATTCATGTGTGTAAGTCTATGTGTCAACCAAATAACAATGAGGTATGCTCTTTTATGATTGGTGACCGATGTCATTATTGATGACACTAGTGCCACAATCAATTTTGGTGACATGTTGGATGCCGTTTTCTCAACTTGGATGATGATGAAATAGATGGTTTCACGGAATGTGTTAACTTTTTGCAACTAATAAGGTCTTACAACTATGCACCCAGAACGTTATCATTGGATATTGAGAATAGGAAAACTCTTCCTACAAAGCCTTCAATTGAAGAGCCACCTACCTTGGAGTTGAAGCCACTGCCACCATACCTTCGGTATGAATTTGTTGGCCTTTGTTATAATTTATCAGTTATTCTTTCCTCTTGTTTGACTAACGTTGCAGGTAGATTCCACATTGGCGGTCTTACAAAGGAGGAAGAAAGCTACAAGGTGGACTTTGACAGATACTCGGGGTATAAGCCATGCATTTTGCATGCATAAGATCAATTTGGAGGATGATTCTAAACCATCTATTTAACATCAACGAAGACTTAACGAGGCTATGCAAAAGGTGGTCCAAAAGGAGATTATCAAATGGTTTGATGCCGGTGTTGTCTACCTTATTTCGATAGTGCATGGACTTCACCAGTTCAATGTGTCCCAAAGAAGGGGGGATTGAAGGTTATTACCAATGATAAGAATGAGTTGATACCTACAAGAACGGTCACCAGCTGAAGAGTTTGTATGGATTATTGAAAGCTCAACAAAGTCACAAGGAAATACCATTTTCCTCTCCCTTGCATGGATCAAATGCTTGATAGATTGGTCAGATGTGCTTTCTATTGCTTTCTTGATGGTTGCTCGGGATAAAACCATTTTTATTGCACCGAAAGACGAAAATTACCTTTACTTTCCCAAACGGTACCTTTGCTTTTAAACAAATGCCTTTTGGATTATGCAATGCACCAATGACTTTTCAATGGTGTATGATGGCTATTTTCACGAAAATGGTAGAAGACTACCTAGAGGTCTTCATAGATGACTTTTTGGTCATCGTAGATTCATTTGATGATTGTCTTTCTAATTTGGACAAGGTATTGGATAGATGTGAGGAAACAAATTTGGTACTCAATTGGGAAAAATGTCATTTCATGGTTGAGGAAGGCATTGTCCTTGGCCATAAGATTTCAAAGAATGGTATTGAAGTGGATAAGGTGAATATTGAAGTTATTTCTAAGCTTCCACCTCCTACCTCAGTAAAAATAGTGCAGACTTGGGCCATGCGTGAGTTTTATGAAAGACTTTTCTAAAGTGGTGAAACCTTTGTGCAAAATCCTCAAGAAGTATGCCAAGTTCCATTTCAATGATTGTATGAGATCCTTCGAACAATTGAAGCTCAAGTTGAAAACAACTCATATTATTACATCTCCAAATTGGAGTTAACCATTTGAGCTCATGTGTGATGCAAGTGATGTAGCTATTGGGGCTATTTTGGGCCAACATATCAACAAAGGTTTCCACCTGGTCTACTATGCTAGTAATACCACGAATAGTGGCCAATTCAACTATACTGTCATGGAGAAGGAGCTACTTGCCATTGTATTTGCTATTGAGAAGTGCTATTCGTACTTGATGGGTGTCAATGTTTTTGTGCACGAGCAAAAAGGAATCTAAAGCTCGTTTGATGAGATTAGTAATTTTGTTGCAAGAGTTTGATATTGATCCAAGACAAGAAGGGAAGTGAAAAGCAAGTGGCAGACCACTTTTATCATTTGGAGGAGGGGAGGGCACATAATGGCCTTCAGACCAATATCTCTTTTCCCGATGAGCAACTCTTGGCACTTTGAATGAAAGGGGTACCATATTTCGCGAATTTGGAAAATTTCATTGTGAGTGGTATCATTCCGGAAGAGTTCACTTCAAACCAAAGGAAGAATATCAAGAGGGATTGAAAAGACTACTATTGAGATGAAACATATCGATTATGGATTTGCACGGATGAAGTGATTAGAAGATGTGTCCCGGATGAAGAACAGAGTGATTTTCTTGGGGCTTGTCATTCTTCAACTTATGGTGGTCATCATGGAGGATCAAGAATGGCGGCTAAATTCCTAAGTTGTGGTTTCTATTGGCCTATTCTTTACAAAGATGCAAATTATTTGGTAAGAAGATGTGATGCATGTTAAAGGGCTGGTATAATTTCAAAGAAATATTAGATTCCCCTTACAACTATCTTGGAGATTAATATCTTCGACGTTTGGGGCATTGACCTCATGGTCCCTTTTGTGAGTTCTTGTGGTAACACCAACATTTTGGTCGATGTTGATTATGTGTCTAAATGGGTTGAAGTTGTTGCTTCAACTCCCAATGAGGCTCGACGTGTGGTATCTTTCTTGAAGAGGGACATTTTCACAAGGTTTGGGACTCCGCGGGCAATCATAAGTGATGGAGGGTCATGTTTTTGCTACAAGGCTTTTGACACTTCGCTCGGCAAGTATGGTATCTCTCACAAAGTGACAACCCCCTATCATCCACAAGAAAGTGGTCTAGTAGAAGCTTCCAACCGAGATATAAAGAGTATCTTATCCAAGAGGGTTAATGCAAATCGGTTGGATTGGTCTAAGAAGCTTAATGATTCTTTATGAGCATATAGAACGGCTTATAAAACAGATATCAGAATATCTCCATATTGGTTGGAGTTCGAAAAAGCTTGTCATCTCCCGGTTGAATTAGAGCACAAGACAATGTGGCCCTTGAAGTTCAATCTTGATTAGGATGCAACCATAACTTGTGGGTTAAACATTTGAATGAATTGGATGAATTCCGGTACCATGCATATGAGAGCTCGTCCTTGTACAAAGAAAAGATGAAGTACCTCTATGAAAAGTATATTTGGAATGAAGAGTTTAAGGCTTGTGATCTAGTGTTGTTGTTCAACTCAAGATTGAGAATGTTTCTCCGGAAGCTTAAGTCAAAGTGGAGTGGTCCATTTAAAATTGTTTGTGTGACACCCTTTTGTGCTTTGGACTTGTAGAACAAGAACAATGAAATATTTTGAGTCAATGATCACTAATTGAAGCATTACTTGGGAAAATTTGGTGAAAGTCACATGTTAACGGTTCTTTACTTCAATTGAAGATGCTATAACATTGCATCGTGGCACAACATTAAATAAAATGCTTCTTGTGAGACAACCTAAGCTCTTTTACTTTTGATGTTATTTATTATTTTTAACCAGATTTGAAGTGTCTTACAATAATCAATGTTAGGTATTTGTGCGGCCGCTAAAGAGGAAATGTGGGCAGCAAAAATTTGACTGCGGACTGCATATGCAAAGGCAGCCTAAGTGCTAAACTAAGGATCCTTCAAAGTTTTCTCGCAATATTGCAGAGCCAACTTTGCGGCCGTAGGAGAGCACTTTCAGAGAGGTCACTAAAAATAGGTTGACAGAAGTGTGAACCATACAACTACAAGCTCTCCATCGCCCAGGTAACGGAGTGCCGACCGCAATTAGAATTTTGCGGCCGCACTCACTCTCAGTTTTACCCGACCCACACATGTGTAAATAGAACAATAGGTGCTCGTTTTATACTTTTCACCATTTCACTCA
This sequence comes from Nicotiana knightiana, assembly GCA_005239525.1. Classification (NCBI taxonomy): domain Eukaryota; kingdom Viridiplantae; phylum Streptophyta; class Magnoliopsida; order Solanales; family Solanaceae; genus Nicotiana; species Nicotiana knightiana. The sequence continues at coordinate 71,627 of ML377004.1, forward strand.
TCACAGAGATTTTATAGAGAACCCTTGCGTGGACAGTTTCCCACACACAAAATTCACATTCAATCATCCTAATTTCACCAGCACAATCTGGTATGCAACACTTTGAGCTTGTGGTTTCCAATTGTTGGTTTTTGGTTTCCTAGCTGATTACAAAAGTCTACGGCCCTAATTTTATTGTGCGAATCGCAGTAGGAATATTGCGGCTGCAAAGAGAGGTCTACACTATCCTTAAGAGAACTTCTTCTCTAGGTTGCAGTTGCAGTTGGATTTCTGCTATCACGAAAGCATGTCCCCACTGTCCTTCAGGTACTTCTCTCTGAAGGTCTGATGCCTCAATGACGAAGTGCAGTTGCTCTTGGAATTTTGTGGACCACACTTCCACCATGCCCTCTGCATGTTTGACAATGATGTCCCTCATGCTTTTATGATTTCCCCCATTGTTATTATGACTCACAACTACCTTTTACCATATGTCAATGACTTTGACAGCAACTGACAATTCTCCTTGTGTGTCAATAGATAATGGTAAATTAAAGAGGAAAGAAGGAGACATCAAAAGACCGGGGTGACCAAGGATAGGGTAGATGTTTAGGTGCCTTGCCACCCAGTGTACGAAAGATGTTCTCCAAGAAGAAATAGCCAGTTGGGGGGAGAAGTCGAAGCCTATTAGACTTTGATTCCTATGTCCTGTCTAGGGAGGCCAATGAAGAAAACTAATTGTCTTAGTCTAAATAGCGCAATGAGGAGCAGTCTAATCCATATGGGCAGTCTGAGCCCGAAGCTGAGCCTTCCATATATCAAGACATCTCCTAGGGAACAACTAATACTAGCCATGAGTCCAATGCAACTGCACCAGACTCTGATTCTGTGCCCCTGATGACGGAAAATAGGGAAATGTTGCAAGGAATGGCACAGGAAGGACCAAGAACAAGGTGGTCTAGGAAGACATGTTTGTGAGCTCAATGTATTTGTGGACTTCAATAACGGATGAAAAGAAAGGTCACTGATTCATGAAAGGAAATTCCTCCCAAAAGACCTAGACAAGTAGAATTCAACACTCATTGAATAGTTTACAAAAATAAAAGGTTGCATGCAGTTCATTAAATAACTAGCTGATGTCAAAGAGCATCTTGTCCGGGAGATCTACACAAACAGTGCGTACATTGTAAAAGGGACCAAGGTTACCAAAGTGCACAACCTCAAGGTGAAATTTGATCAAAGAACTTTGAATGAGGATTTTGAGCCAAAGGAGAACCTGGCCAAACTAGCTGAGAAGGAGGAGGTCCAACTGTGACTTGCTGAGATCCTTGCACCTGGGCCTACGCCTCCTCATATAGGTGCTAGAGTGCCAATCTTATACAATAACTTGAGCTTCGAGGCGAAGGGGTGGCAGACACTTGTTTGTACAATACTTGACCCATGCTAGAATGAGAACAACCTACCTCTAAAGAGAGCAGTGCTTGTGGCTTCTATCATGGCCGGGTAACAAATTAATGTGGGTGGCTCGATGTCGGCCAATATCACTCTGGTAGCACAACATAGAAACACTTTTTACCCTTACCCCAGTACCATCATAGGATACTTGACAGATGCCTAAGTAGAGTCTCGATCATTGGACACCAAGATTAAGCCAACTGACCCCTTTGATCTATACAAATTTGCAAGACCCTAGGAACCCAAAGTCCAAGAAGTGCAGCCAGCTTTCCACTACTATTAGCCGGTCTGATGAGCCTTTAGTAGCAGCTTCCGGTTCCTCTGATATCCCCTCCTCTTCTACTGATCCTTCTACTTATGCTAGAAGCACTACTTCTGAGCCACCATCAACCTATGCTCTATACACCAACTCTCAGGCTTGTGCCTTTTCCCACTGGCCCATTATCTACCTTACGGGTTTCTCAGACATTAGTGGGTCTCAACAATTGGATGCAGATAACTACATCCAAGCTGTCGGAGCTATCTGGTGCAGTTTTGGGGCAACCCTCTACACTACCAGACACTTCTAACAATATTGGGAAGATTACTCAGATCTTGGACAACTAGAAGGTGATCATGGACACATTGGTTAAACATGGTGCAGTGATCGAGAGGTTGACCAAGCAGGTGAAGAAGATGCAAAAGACTCAGGCCAACAAGAAGTCAGTTGAATCGGTGCGGGCTGAAGTGACTAAGGTGGTTGAGGCATGCAACTTGCCTTTTTACATGCTAATTGATCCCACTCAGACTTCTTAGGATGCCCCTACCACACACACTGAGGAGCCCTAACTGTCATCCAGTACTACTGCTGCGGTGCGTGACCTGTTCACATCTTAGGAGCACCCATAGACGATGATGATACTATCCATCTAGTTGAGTCGACTCATATTAACCCTATTGGTGATACCTTGATGACTGAGGGTGCTTAGGGAGTTCCCCCCCCCCCC